>PVKS010002033.1:47671-126120 GCA_004027875.1 Aplodontia rufa | reverse complement strand
AATGCTTTCTCTCATATGTGGAAGCTAGAGTAAAACCTAAGATAGGATGAAAGTTAGTCAAGCTTATTTAATAGACCCGCCAAATTTGGAGTAACACATAAGCTGTGGGAACTAAAGCTATGAAGTGGGTGGCAGGAGAGGGAGGAGAAAGGGAGGGGAAAAGGGTGATCAATACTGTAGAGTACACTTAACTCCCATGAGAAGCCAAAATATATACAGGCAGGCGTATAAATCTAGCAATCAATAATTAAAATACATATATATGTTCATTTATATCTGTAACATGGGGGAATTGCAGAGGAGACATAATCGGAGAGTAGGTGAAGGGGGGAATATCCTGGACAAGGATCCTGTTTAAGCTACTTGTCATTATGTATGCATGTATGAAGATGAAGCAATGAACCCCTTCAATATGTAAGATTATGTTGAGGGGCTGGAGCGGTGGCTCAGCGGTTTCAGCGCTTGCCTGGCAAGCACAAGGACCCGGGTTCAAACCCCAGCACCACGTACACAACTGAGTGTTGGAGCAACTAAGGCCATGTGAAAACTAAATAAAGTTGTTTCGCCCTTTCTCTGTCTCTCTCACTGTCCCTCTCTCTTAAAAAAAAAAAAAAAGAATTAAAAAAAAAAAAGATTATGTTGAACCCCCCCCCCCAAAACAAAAGATTGGTTTCCCTCTTAAACATTGGACTTTTGGTATATAATGAAGCTGATCTGGTTTACTACAAGTCCTTATATTATTAGTTGTGTTGATAAAGAAATCATTTCTATTTCTTCCCTAATGAACCAATTTAGGAAAATAAACTCCCTCTACTATGAGTTCCCAAAGGCACAAGCAATTTAGATATTTCTCTCTCTGTCCCCAGCTTCTGAGTGTAGTGCCTAGCATGTAGAACGCTCTTGAAGTGTGGATAAGTTGAAAAGCAGTCACTCCTTTCTTCTAATGCCACAGTCACATTCCTTAAATGATTCTGCCTCTGAGCCATACTCAACACAACAAACTCTGATTGCTATCAATAACTGTGATCATTATGCATTTAGAGAATGCCAGGCATATAATGGCCATTATTTCATTTAATTATTAAATCAAATCATGCCGTAAACATTATTGTCAACATTTTCAGTGAAGAAACGAAGTCTTAGAGGGGTCGGTAACATGGTACCAAAAGGTCTATAAGACCTAGGTTTTAGTATTGAGTATCTATTTTGAGTGAGGCAGGGTTAGAGACTTCTATAAGATAAGCCTCTGCCCTTTAATGAGGGAGAGGGCTGTGCAAACAAATCATTTCATTAACCTTTTCTTAAAAAATGTTTTAAGAGAGAGAGAGAGAGAGTTATTTTTTTTTTTCATCTTTTTCCCCCTCCACTTAGTTGTGTATGTGGTACTGGGGATCAGACCTGGGTCATCCTGCATGTCAGGCAAGCACTCTACCACTGAGCCACCTCTCTAGCCCCTCCAATCACTTTTAAATGGAATGACTGTAGTAGAAAAAAAAAAATAACAAGGCAGAAACTAATAGAACTTAAGAAGGGAGGCACATTTACCTAAATGTAGAGATACTGCCATTCGTAGGATGATAGAATGATAGAATTTGTATATTGGTCTCTCTGATTCCCAGAGGCAGGATACATGAACAAAACTATCCCATCTGGGTGTCGACAATCCTGTCTTCAGGTCTAGATCTCTTCAGGCAACTCTGCACTGCTCATGACTGGCCTGCTATTCAGTGGGTCAGGAAGTCACATTGAACAGCGGTTCTCTAAGCCCATTCAATATCTACCTCAAACGTACCAAATACAACTCCTGAGAGACGGCATGCTTCACACCACTCCCACCCACTTGGGACTTAGAAAAAGTCTCCTGTTATTCCCACGAGCCATGGAAGGTACCTCCCATGGAGAGACAAATTTAGTCTTTCTTATCCTACTTGGATTCCCTGTGGCCAACGTCCACTGCATTGGAAGCTTCCCAAAAGGACCTACTGCTGCTCATGCCGAGGATGCCTCCTCCTAGTTCTGCCTAAGCTTCCATTACCCAGCAGAGCCTCAGAGGGTGGAAGCCTCCCCCTGTGCAGTCCATTTGACCCCCACACCCCACTGATCTCACCCAGTATCTCACATTAGACTTCCCTCTCTACTCCATCACCTTCAAGCAAAAACTCCTCCCAACAGGATTAAGCAGCAGTGGTTCTCTGGTGTGTTCTATCTCCTGTTACATATATCCAAGAAAAAGGTTCTCTTTTACTATTAAAATATCAGTAAGCAAATACTTGGTGATATAAGTCTGGCCCCAAACTATACAATCAGCCTTTTCTATTACCAAATTGGAACAGGCACTTGTTTAGGTTAATAGCACTTGTCTCATGTTTGTATAACTAAAAGGAACCATTCTAGTGGATTTTCCCCCTAAAACCAAGCAGCAGTTTATGCTAAAAATGAATAGATATTCACTTGCAGTGACCAAAACCAAGGAAAAAAATTAGAAGATTTAAAGTTCCATCTTGACCAAGACACCATTATATAGGGGAAGAAAGCCAGACTTGCAATGTTAGGTTTGCCAATTAAAATCACATAGGCTGCAGTGGAGCCAGAGTCAGAATCTGGGTTTCCTGATCCCCAGTCTAAAGCTCTCTCTTGGGAGAAGGAGGGAGAAGGAGGTCAGGAGAGGTGTAGTTTGATACTTTTTCCCCTGTAGAAGAAAGAAGAATGGATTTCTCTGTCCTGCCTTGGTTAGCTTTTTGGTCATTTTCTAGGTATGTGTCGTTCCTGGCACTTGCATTTTTAACATAGCCGACTCCTGTGCAGTGAGCTCAGCGTCTCCGTGGTTTTCTGGAATGCTATCCACGAGCTCTTTCAGAGGGAGATCTGCATAGGCTGCCTAAATATTACACAGTCCTTTTCACTCTAAAACTATGCTGTCTGTTTTTGTTGAAATGGTTAAATTTCTATTAAGACATTTTATTGTAGATTGAATTATATCTGAATTCCTTTCACTTTTTCCTATCCAAATTCCTATATTCTGGACTATCTTTCTACCTTCATGTTTTTATCTTTGAACAAACTGACTATTATATGCTCCCCAAGGCTAGAATTATTTACTTATGCTTCCTAATAAATGAGTTTCTCCAGAATTTCATTAATGTTCAAGCCTGTTCCCTTAGTGAGGTTGCCTAGTTATACTGCCAGAGGGTCTGGAACATAATTTCTCCAGCACCAAATGCGACATTAATATTCTACTCATTTTCCTCTCCCTGGTCCAGGAGGGGCTCCTTTTCTTTATTTTTATCAGACGAAGAAACCTGTGCCACTGCCAGCTTCAGTAATGCACTTGGCTGCTCCGAGTGTAATGTGGAAAAAAACTGTTGGGGGTAGGTTTGTAGCAGCTGTTTTACCACATTCCTGTAAAAAATGACTGCAAGCGTAGACTACTCTTCCAAGGGCATAAGAAAGCCCTCTCCTGCTCTGGTAAATACGGGGAGGAATTCTGTCTATTCTCTGCTCTGGCTGGTCCCTGTTGGAAGGCAGTTTCCGACTTTAGTACGTAGAAGAACCACCTAGGTGTGCAGAGTCGAGTCTTATATCTCCAGGGAATTCTGTCCATTTAAGATAAAGTCCAGGAGCATTCCAGGTAATTCTTATGATGCAGGTTGTCTGCAAAACACATTTGAGAAACACTGCCAGTTTTTGAGGAATGTTATAGAGAAGACTGGCAAATAAATGAGGAAGAGGAACAGACCAGATCTCTCAAAGTTCATTTCTTCCCACTTTAATATTTTACCATTCTGCACTTTTTTAGATTATATATTGTACATCTAGATCCATGGATTTTAAAAGCGCTTTCTTGGTGTCTTTCCCTGCTAAAGACCCTATAGGATGGAGGGTTATGCTAAAATGTAGAAAATGTGGGTGTTGAAACTTTGGTAGCTTCACTGGAGTTACCCTTTGCTACCTAAGTAAAACTGCAGTATGTACAGTCTAGTTTCTCTTCATTGTCACCTTCTGGACATAGCTTGCTTGATTTTACAATATTAGGATTGAAGTGGGTAGTTTCTATAAATAGCAAAAGAGGAGGAATGTGATCTAAGAACCCAGGTGAGTCTTAGAAATTGAAGGGGGGATTTAGAACATCAGCACAGGGCATGGCTCACTAATATGTGTAACTAGCAGATCTTATGTGGTTTGACTGCAGCAAACAAGGACGCTTCTGTATGAAATTCCTTTGCAGGGGTTAAGGTGCTGTGGAGGGGTGACGAAGTCTCCAGCTCTGTACGGACAGAAACTATGATGCCTGAAAGATGGTTTCTTAGATTCACAGTAGCATATATAAAGTATTTCCATAAAAATTCACAGAAAGCTGTTTTTAATGTAGAGAGAAAAATTGCCAGAGAAAGTTGGTGGGGAGGGTGGAGAGAATGTAGATGAACTAGGGAGTATAAAAATAGGTATTTGGCACTGTGACTGCTCTTATTCTATTTATCTTATTTAGGAGGCAATACACAAAATAGGATTCTGAAGAAAAAGACCTAAATATATGGCAACTTCGAGTAATGAAAGGATAGAAATGCTGTATAAACATAAAGCACATCAGGCCCCTGACAAAGTAGATGCCAGCTTGTTCTTATAATTCCGAATAGAACATTTCTGACTTTCTGCTTTGTCATGCCCCCAATTCCCATGCTGGGGATTGAACACAGGACTTTGCACATGCTAGGCAAGTGTTCTACCATTGAGCTACATCTCCAGCCCTACCTTTAAACATATATGAACTTTCCTCAGGAACTCCCCTCTGAGTAACTTCTCATATGCAAATAGAAATTATAGGTTTCTGAACAGAGATATTCTGAAAAAGGAGAGACGGGACTAAGGAGCAGAAGCTCTCAGAAATATTGAAGCCAGACAGCAAAGAAGGTTCAAAGTGAATGAGAAACTCTCAATCCAGGTAGTTCCCAAAGATAGACAGGGTGCTTGGTGTGTAAGGACATTCTATAATTGTTCATAGAAGGAAGCAGGAAGGACAGAGTTTCCTAGTGAAAGCTCCCTAAATAGTAGGAGAGGTGGCTACAGAGTGAGCACTGCGGTAACTGACAAATGAAAGCAAATTTAGCCTCCCAGCAGAAAAGGACATTTATGCTTCCTTTCAGTAAGTAATGCAGATGCACCACCAGGGAGAAAAAACTAAAGCAGGCAGTGTAGTCATTGGAAAATGATCCCAAAGGCTTGTGCGACAGACTAGATGGGTGGTTCAGGGATATGCCCAGCAGGAACGGCTCTGCTGAGAGCCCCTGAGTGAGTGCTCCAGGTTCTGCTTGTATTTTAATCTCTTCTGTTCCTAGTAAGTTCCCTCATCCCCTTCCTCCTTTCTCAAATCTCTCTACATGAACTTGAGTTTTGCTCTGGACCTGTCTGTGTATGCTGAAATGCAGTGGACAGGGTAGACGAAAGGACATGAATTACAGAGAGTCTAGTAAAATGCTTGCTTCTGGATGTTGGTTTAAGTCCAGACCCCCCCCCCATCCCCTCCTCTCACGTCCCTCCCCACACACAGACACACTACCACCAAACTTGTCATCAGATTGGCTGGGATAATGTTCTCCAGTGTCTCATGTGGCCGGCAGAATTTTTGCTATATATATTCAGGTGAACTTTATTGGTCAGTCAGCAACAAACATTTCCTGCCTGCCTTCTCTATGCCAGATGGTAGCACTGAGAGATGCAGCCACTAATAAAGCTTACAGCCCTATGGGGGAAGAAACAGTCACATGGGATTATTTGTTTGTGTGAAAGAAAAGGACAAGGTATTGTGAGAAGAGGTGACATTTAAGCTGAGACCTGAAGAGTAAAATTACGTCAGAAGCAAAGAGGAAGTACCAGTTTCAAGCAGACCAAACATCACGTGTAGAAGTAATGACAGCTCCCAAAATGACAATTTAGGAGGGTCTTAGAGTCAATAATTGGAGTGAATGGTGGGTTAGAAGATGCTTTTTTGTTTTGTTTTTTTAAAGAGAAGGACAGTGAGAAAGAGAGAGAGAGAGAGAATCTCAATTTTTTATTGAGTTTTTCACATGGTTTTCATTGCTCTTACTGGTGGTGCTGGGGTTTGAACCTGTGTACTTGTGCATGCCGGACAAGCGCTGTAATCACTGCTCCAGCCTGGTATTTTTGTTTTTTGCATAGCATTTTATATAAGATTTATAAAATACTGATTGCTCATATCTAAGACTGGATATGCTTGATGCACATTGTGCAAGAGAAAGTCCCTGCAAATCTTCCCTCTGCTGCTGCCCTGCAGGAGCCATGACAGGCTTGGCATATTGGAAGATCTGAAAGAAGTCATTTGTAGTGGCACAGAATTTCAGTGGGAAACTGTTTGAAGGTAGAACTAAAATTTAAGCAGAACCAGAAAGGCCTTGTGGGGAATATTACAATTTTAAAATTTTATCCTAAGTGGAATGGGAGGCCATTACGGATTTTAAGCTGGAGAGTAGCATGAGCTGATTTATGTTTAAGAAGGATTACTCTGGTTCCAGGGTAGAGATGGATTGCAATGAACAAGGAACTAACATTTGTTGAGTGTCTGTATGTTCCTGTCTCTGAATAATTTACTATACATGTATTACTTCATTTAATTCTCATGATAGATCTGAGGAGTATGCACTATCATCATTACTTTATAAGCAAAGAAACTGAGGCTTTTTTTAAGAGAGAAGGACAATGAGAGAGAGCATGAGCGAGCAAGAGAGAGAATAAATTTTTATTGAGTTTTTCACATGGCTTTCTTTGCTCTGACACTTAGTTGTGTACGTGGGTGCTGGGGTTTGAACCCATGTACTCGCGCATGGTGGGCAAGCGCTGTAACTGCCGAGCCACCGCTCCAGCCCTGAAACTGAGGCTTTTTGAAGTGATATAAATTGCCCAGAGTAACACAAGGAGAAGCAAGGAAATGAGTGCAGTTTCTTCTCATATTGTGCAATAAGTGAGGGGGCATACTATATACCCAATAATACCTCGGTGATAATCTGGTTGTAAAATTCTATAGTTGATGTTCATATCCAGAATGCAGTAAATAGGAAAGGGTTAATGCATGTTTTTTCAGCAAGAAAGCTCATAATCCTTACTGCTTATCTGAGAAGTATTGGATATAGTCATGTATGATTGAAGCTATCATGAGATTTTGCTCTTAAAAACCTCTCTTATCATTGTTAAATGTGCGAAAGACCTATTTTCACAGTTTTGATTGTTTTGTCAGGTTGTTTTCCAGGAAATGGTTGCTAGGAGTGAAATAATTTTATTATTTAGAGATAAGTGAGGCCTAGATATCAGATCTCCTTAAAAAGTACAAAAAAAACCCTCCATCCACATAGTAATTGACTTGAAAATTGTTTTTGCCACACTGTTGGTGCCAGTCCACCTGCTTTCTGTTTACTTGAGATTATCTCTTTTCTCTAATGACTCTCTGAAAGCACACACTAAAGTTTGCACCAAAACATTGTCCTGGAGACCTTTGGAGAGTCTGACTGTTGGGGCTCTTCTGAGCCCACAGCTGTCTCTAATGACAGTGAGCACGTGCACTCTCAGTGCCGCAAGCGTTAGTGCCAGCCAGCTGCAGGCATGTGAATTACCTCCAGATATAGTTGCCTTTATATTCTCAGAACATTACTGGGGGGAAACCCACTGAGATTTAAGTTTCACCAACCAGGCTACAGAGACACGATTCCACTTCCTGGGATAAATACTGACCCAGGCCCTGAGGTTCTTGATGGCATTAAGCCCTTTGGATGAGTATCCCTTTGCCCTTTCTCATACTATCCCTTAACATTATCTTTGATTATTAACTTAAAAATGTATTGGTCTTGCAAAATGGCTATATGCTAAGCTGTTTATAGCTTTTGTCTAGTCACAGCATTTAAAACATTCTTTGACCTTATTTGGTATTTCCAATATGTCACCTGCAATTCCCATGATATCTGTTGGGAAGAAAAATAGACATGAAATTTCATTAATAAGTGTCTAATAATCTCCAGATAATCATTGTTAAGAATGTAATCATTGTTAAGAATCATAGTTGGGACCTAGCATGGCATCTTTGGGTTCATCAAGGCCACATTTCCATTTTATAGACGTGGTAACTGGGGCATGGACAGGTCAAGGGATTTGCTTTGGTCAACCTATTAGGTAATGGCTAGACTGGAGCTAGAACTCTGGTTTCCTGACTTCCAGTTCAGAAAATTTTGAGGGAACTCTATATGTTATTAAACTTTTAAAAAATTACTGTTTAGAATTGTATTTAAAATTTATTTATTGGATTTCTCATTGTACAAGAACCCGATTTTCCTCTTGACATTTGGGCAGATCTTAACAAGTGCACATTTCACCAAATATTGATGAAAACATTCAATAATAAAGAAGATTAGGTTCATCTTCAGAATCTCTACCTTTGTTCCATCTTCTCTTCTTCCTTTGGTATTCCTGGAATCTTAAAATAGGCAATCTGTTTATGGGTCCTTGGCCTTATATCCTTCATGTCTAGATATTTTCCATCCTTATTTCTTCCTCAAGCCTCATGAGATCACCTATCTTGAACATATCACCCCCTTAGCTCCTCTCCTTAGCAGCTAATCAACATAAATGTCTCCGGTTTTTGCTTCTCACAGTGTGTGAAGTTCTCACTATTTTAGTTACTCTCTTGGGTTAAGACATTATTTCTAGAAAAGCCTGTTAAAATACAATCAGTGTTAGCTGGGAGGCAAAAATCCATGAAGGCAGTACTTTGGGAAAGCAGTATTCTCTGATGGAGTTCAAATCCAAGCCCTCCCCACTCCAAATTGTAAGCTTTTCTCTTTGTATCACAACTTGCAGTGGAGTAATAGCATGGGTGCCCAATAGCAACCCCAGTCAATGTCTGCTGATGCTGCAGATACCCCTGGATTATTTTTTCTCCATCTAGAACACATAGTTCAGTGACTTTGTCACTGTCAGAATACATAAAAGGATGGATTATGAAGACATTGCTTTTTCTAAAAAAAAAAAAAAGAACAAATTAAATTACATTTGTCAACTTTGGAATTGGTTGTGGAAATAACAGCTAGTCAGGAATGGTCTTCAGTAGAAAAAGCATAAAATATGTTTATTTGAATTCACTGATTCAAATATTTTGGGCACAAACTTTTGGTAAACAGCCATTTTATGCACTGACCTTTTTATAAGCTGCCAGTAGGACTGGCTCTCTAAACCAATGTTCTTTTCCTGCCTTCCACTTACAGTAGATAAATCGGTCAGGATATGATAAATTTTGCTGTGGTAACAACTTCACAATTGCAGAAGCCTAAAATGATGAAATTTCTTTCTACATACCTAGGGACCAAGGCAGAGAGAGCAGCTACTAACTTTAGGTGTTGATACTTACAGCAGAGGGAAAGACAGAGCAGACAATTGTATGGTAGTTTTAAAGCTTATGATGACGTTTCCTGGGCCATTACAAGTTGCATGGGTACATCTAACTTCAAGGGAACAGGAACAAGCAGTCTCACACAGGAGGAGACTAGAAATATTTAGTGAATAATATGCCAGATTACCCATAATTCCCTGAACCTATTTAAATTCACTCTTGTTTTTTGTTCTTTTTAGTACTGGGGATTGAACTCAGGGGCACTTTACCACTGAGTCACATCCACAGCCCTTTTTACTTTTTATTTTGAAACAGGGTCTCCCTAAGTTTCTGCAGTAGGCCTGAAACTTTCAATCCTCCTGCCTCAGCCTCCCAAATTGCTGCGATTATAGACGTGTTTATTTGCTCTTGAAATAGTATTGTTGTCATCCTTAAAGATTGTGATTTATACATAGCCACTATCACCTACTTCCTGGAATAGTCCTTAATCTCTCTGATAGAGTTCATTTCTGTATCATTTGATTTATTGACTATACATATACATTTGCTAGTAGAGTATCCAGAATGCAGCATTTTAGTTAGGAGTTTAAATAACTAGTCTCATCTACCTCTTCAAACATAAACACTATATCCTACATCTGTGTAGTTTTAGATCTTAACATGGAGATTGGCACAGGTAGACAAAAAAGGTGTCAAGTGCTTTTGTACTTTGAAGACGTAATATATTTACTTCTTTTGTAAGATGCAGGAGTTAAGGATTTACTCAAGATTCAAATAAAATTGCAAAAGTTTCATTTGTTCTAATGCATTTCTTCTATTTTCCAGTTAATAACTCTATGTGGTGATTAAAAGCCTCAGTTATATTCCTAGTCATGGTTCAAATGATGGAAAATATGTCAAAATCTAACATATCTTATATTAAATATGCTAACATTTGAAACATTCTAATTTTTTAAATTTTGCGAACACCTATGTTTGTATTACTAAATCAACTGCATGGTCAAAATTTAGATTAAATGATGTTGTTCCTCTATTAAAAAATAAAACAGAACCCCAATGGCTTCTCATAGCACTGAAAATAAACCCTAAGCTCCTATATCTGATCTACAAGGTCCTAGATGAGCCATGCTTTGCACGCTTTGTCTGCCTGTACAACCTCATTCTCCCATCTCTAACTCCCACCTCGCTGCTTACTTTGCAAATGTTTTCTTTCTGACATTCATCAGACTCTCTTGGGGGTCTCCACAAATCCTGTGCCCTCTGTCTGGCAGTGCCATAACTATAAATTGTGTAAGACTTTAGTCCCTGACCACAAACACATATAGTGATGTTAAGACTTCTACATATTTATTTATTAACTTAATAAACTTCAAGTGTCTCCTATATTCAAGGTTCAAAAAATAGAAAGTGAATAAAAAATATAAATCCTCCTCTCTAGTTGGGAGAGAGATGTACATAAATCTTTACAGTAATGAGATAAACTGGTATATTAACAATCAAGTCCTGATGTGGAGGGGATGAACCCCTTAAACTCTGTCTGGAGAGGTAAACAAAGGCTTCCCCAAGGGGGTGACATTTGAGATAAATTCTTAGGAAAGGGAAGGTATGTCAGAAAGGAGTGGTAATGGGCCACTGGTAGGGGCAAAAGCAACAGAGTCATAAAAATATATGTTACTTTTAAGACAAATCATTGAAATGTGGAGTGGATTATTTCCTGCTTGTGTGTCGATTTTCTCACCTGCAAAATGAGATTGTACCTGACTACCCGTTTCAAATGACTGCTATGAGGTTGATTCATTACAGAGCACCATATACATCTTTCCATTTGGAAGATGGAAACCTTGAAGGGTCAGTGGAATTTTGATGGGTGCAGAAAGGGGCTTAGAACTTATGTGCTGATAAAAATGACATAAGCAAAGACTCTTAGGAGGAAAATTGGTTAGGTGAAAGAAAATTTATCATTCTGACAAGAATGGATAGCAAATTAAGGTTGAAACATTTAACCACTGATGCACAAGTATAGAAAGCTAGATCAGCAGAAGAGTGAAGTTGATTGTCTCAATATGCTCAATATTTTTTGTTGTGAGAGGAGGGAAGCAAATATGAAATTACAAAAGTTATTCAGGGTGTAAAGTGAAGGTTCAGGGTAAGCTTCTTAATGCTTACTGTACCTCCATTTCCATTTCTGTTTGTTTAAGTGATGCAAGGCAAGCTGTCATACATGGTCCCCCAAATAATTGAGTTACAAATAGGTTAAAACTAAGATATAAAATTTAGTGGGGCTAAAATAATGAGAGATAAAGTACATGTAATTAAAGCCAGAGAGAAAGATACAGACACAAAGAAATTTTTATGGTGTGGCTTTGAATCAGTTAGAATGTCTTACTAGAAACCCATATTAAATAATAAGAAAATGTTTCATATATAACAAGAAGTCCCAGAGGATGGCAGAAGGAAAATTGGTTAAGTCAGTAGCTCAAGAGAGTCGTGGAGTTTCTGGCTTTTTTCTATTTGTCCATTTGGCTGACCTTGGTGTGTTGGGTTTGCTCTCATCCTGATAGCAAGATGGCAGTAGAGTTTCAAGGGGAACAAGATTTTCATGGCCGACTAGGACTAATGATTGGAAGTAGACTCAGCACTGGGAGTTAAACCTCAAAGAACATTTTGTTGCTATCATCATATAATTGTTAAGGGCACAGCTGAAAATGTGGTGGCCCATGGGTTAAATTATTCTTGCAAATGTTGTGAATGGTATAGTGTTAAAAATAATTAAATGATTTGTTTACATTTAATAATCAAATATTTAGCTTATTTTTTAAAATTTACATTTCTGGACCATTTTGAAGAACACAAAGATCTAGCTAACTGTGCCTGCATTATCAGCTAAAATCAACTGGAGTAGATTATTTATTCCACTTTTAGACACAGTGTTCCAACTCCAATTTATTATATCCTCATCATTCTCTAATATATTATGTCCCCAGTCCCATATTTGGAGAAATTACTGCTAAAGAATGATTTTTAAGAGCCCTTGAGTGGTTTTGTATGTATATACATGTCTGGTAGAGGCCTATCTCTGATGGTTAAAAGAAATGAGGGCAAGGGCCAAATCTAGCTGCAGGGTATATCTCCACCAACTCTATTATTAATTAGCTGTGTGACTGTATTAACTTATAATTTCTCTAGTCATAAAATTTAGCAATTGACACTTATCCCTAACAGGAATATGACAAAGATAAACAGCTTCTTTAACCATGAAGAAAGAATTTTTAATTCATAATTTTATTAGTCAAGAAATTGCTTTTGTATTTATGTTCAAGACAGCCAAGAACAAAATAAAAATCTCAGTAAGGGTTTTTGCTAAATATAAGCCATACTTGTGTCTTTTATAAAATCTTTAGTTCAAGTATAGTGTCTGTGGATTGTCCTCTTGGAAAATTTTTATAAGGTAACTGTATTACTTACTAGTTGTATCACCCAGCATTGGTTAAGCAAATTAAAGCTTAAAAAGAGCCATTAAAAACTTAGTATTGGATTTGTAGTATTTTTTACACTTACAATAATTATTAGAGAGCTGTAATGGCTTTCAAAATTGATATGAAATTTCTTTTATCATAAAATATTTTGAACAGAGGAAAAGAGAAAATATAACAAGCCATATGTATATCCTATATTTCCTTCAGATTTTTAAAACAGGTTTTTTTTTAAAGAGAGAGGGACAGTGAGAGAGAGAGAGAGAGAGAGAGAGAGACAGTCAATTTTATTTAGTTTTTCAAGTGGCCTTTGTTGCTCCAAGACTTTGTTGTGTACGTGGTGCTGGGGTTCTAATTTGCATACTTGCGCATGCCAGGCAAGCACCGTAACCACAGAGCCACCACTCCAGCCCCTAAAACAATCTGTTTTAATAAATTAATTGTTGCAGATGCAGTTGATTTCCCAAGTATAGATGCCTAGAGATAATAGGCACTATACTGAATTTGATGTTCATTATTCCTATGCACATTTAAAACTTTTAAACTACACATGTATGAACCCATAAATGGTAAATTATATATATGTGTGTGTACACATATACGTATATATAATATATATCCATCCATCCATCTGTAATTTTTTTCCTCAACATTGTTTTTATGATTATCTACTTTAATATGTGAAACTAGGAATGTTAATTTTAAATAATGTATGTTACTCTGTGATGTAGAAATATTGTTATTTTAATCCATTTTTCTACTAACAAACACTTCAGTTGTTTCTACAGAGAGTTTTTAAATATCACACTCTTTGTTGTATTATCTAGAGTGCATATGAATAAAGTTCTCCCTTAAACACTCCACATGGTGGTGTCTCTATGAGAAGCAGTTCAGTAATAAATCAACCTTTGGGTTTTGTAGAGTTATCTTTGTGCCTTATAATTGGACAGAGGGAACCAGATGCTTACTGTAAATGTCAGATGCTTGAAAACTGAAGATATAATTTGAAGGAACCAATGCTTTCCAGAGTATCAATACTGATTCTTCTTTACCCTGGTACATCAAAATGCATTATAGACTCTGAATTTTGAATTTAGCTCCATAAATAATGATTTCCCATGGAGTTTGGTAATTGGTCTCTGAATTGTTAACATGATCTTATCATTGGATGAGCATGAATGGATAAATGTTCTGCCTCGTTTCTATTTTTCAGGGCTTTGAAAATGTGATAAATTTCAGAGATTGAACCAACATTAGATTTCATAACCTAAAATTGACCATAACATAATTGATATGAAGCTCATATTTCAGATGAGATCAGACACATTCAGAGTGGTATGGTTATAAACTGGGGCTCATAATGCAAACCACTGCTCATTTTCTCCACATAAAATGCCTAAATATATATGGCACACTGAGATATCAACCAAATGTTTCTTACTTCAACATTGGTTTTATTTGTCTTAAAAAGAGAATGTTACTCTGACAGGCAGTCTCTCTATCCACTCCATCGTTCTAGTTTCAACTGCTCTGCTGGTCTACCGCCTATCTTTTAACATTCTCACATAGTCTTCATAATCCATTTTGGTCTCCTGGATGCCATGTCTTTTCATTCAAATTGAATACTACATCAGTTCAGCTATAAGCTAAATCACTCTATTGCAATAGCCCTCAAATCTAAATGACTTACAACAAGATTATTTCTCTTCCTCATGTTTTTCAAGCACAGTTACCTTCAGCTTTGGCCCATCACTCTGGGATCCAGGTAAAGTAGCTACCATCTGCTCTGTGGGACATGCCATCCCAAAGGAAAAGAGATGACAAAACCAAGTGATGACTCACAGTTTCTGTTCAGTCCTGGCAGGTTACTTTCACATTTCATTGAACAAATCAAGGTCAAGCCTGCCATTCAATAAGGTGTGGAGGTAAACTTCTGCCAATGGGAGGAACAAAAATATTTGGGAACAATAGAACAATTTACCACAGAATCTGTTTTCTTCTCAAGCAAGTATCCTTTTGACAAATTTTTGGACTATTTCAAAATTAAAGTTCAAAGGATCTGTTAACATACAAGAAAGACTTCTTATCTCTGAGATGCAGTTTAGTTGATTTTTTTTCTTTTGCATTACTGAGAGTGGGACATGGGAGTGATCTGTCACTGAACTATATCTTCAGCCTTTTCTTTACTTTTTATTTTGCAACAGGGTTTTGCTAAGTTGCCAAGACTGACCTCAAACTTGCAAGCCTCCTGCCTTAGCCTCCAGAATAGCTGGGATTAGATGCATGCCTGGCTTTAGTTGATTTTTGAGTCCACAGAAAGATAAAAATTAAAATCACTTTGAAAAATTAATCAATATCTGAAGCATTCATGATTATAATTTTAGTCTAAGAATAAACAGCATCAGCTTACAAATCCATCTAACTGAAATCTTAACAATATCACTCTGAGCAAAGAGAAGTAACCGATTCTCATTCTACCCATTCCAGCCATCAAGAGACCCTAAACAGAACTACACATCGTATTTTAAGCCAGGCCATTCAAACATGCTGCTCAGATTTGATCAAAGTCTGTTCTTTCTTTGTGTGCTTTAATTTCACTAACATGGATAACCAATTTGAGAAGGTTAATGAAAAGGCTAAAAAATGAGACTTTTTAATTTAATTGCTCTGTTAGGATATTTGTATATGATAAATACAACCAAAGCCTGCTTTGTTATTAATCCTCCCCCGCCACCAGCAATTCTTTCTTCTTTAGAGTACTTCTTAAAAGTTATTTGTAAATAGCTCGTACCTTGGGGACTGAGCCCAGCTTTCCTTAAACATTCTTTGAAGTATTCCTTTCCTATTTTAAGAAACTTTGGGGGGCCAGAGCGATGTCTCAGCAGTTGTTATAGCACTTGCCTGGCATGCTTGAGGAAGTGGGTTCAAACGCCAGCACCATGTACACAACAAAGTGTCAAAGTGTCTGAGCAGCAAAAGACATAGGAAAAACTGAATAAAATTGATTCTCTCTCTCACTATCCCTGTCTCTTAAAAAAAAAAAAAGGAAAAGAAACTGGGGAAAATATTTGTTTGTTTTCTAAAATGAATTAAATAAATGATCGTGGTACCAGCTACTCCTTAAGTGATATTTCATGATGAGATGGATTAACACAATTCCAAGTTTAGTTTCTCAATAATGGTCAGGACAACTGATTACACTGCACAATAAAATTTATTGAACCATGTGATGAGAATCTTAATAGCTAGCCCAGAATGTTATTGCTGTTGCTCACTTAATCCTCACAATAACATTATGAGATTTATAAGTATTAATTTTATTCCCATTTTATAGAGACAGGATTTATAATATTTTCTTGAATATAGGTCTAAATTCAGTATTGGAAAAATACATCATGTTTGGTAGGGTTTATCAGCAAGGCCCAAGTTGGCCAAATAAAGCAGGAACCCAAGGGAAAAAAGGGAAGTATGGTAGTAGAAGCCTATTTCGAGGTTTCCTGAATCTATTCTCCAAATTGAAGGATTTCAAACAACAATAACAACAACAAAAGGCTTTGGCAATTCTTTTAAGACATTATCAAAGGAGAATTATCTCTAGGTCAACAAATAATACTTTTTCAGTTTTTGTGAAGGGCACAATCTGAAATGTAGATAGAGGTTTTATTATGATCTTGAAGCATTAGCGTTTTCTAATCTTCAAAAGAATATAGAAGCTCAAGAATATAGAACTGAGGAACCATTCTTCAAGTTAGACTAGAAACAAAGTGCACAAACTCCAATATTTCCTTTTGATGGTTTATTACCTCACAATGGCTATGGGGCCACAACCCATGCATTGCAGGACAGTTGCACTTAGCAGTAACAAAGAGGAAGTCTAAGAGCAGCTTTGACAAAACAGCCACATGCTAATCTTTTTCAACTGTAGACAACTTGGTGGCTTATTTTTGTGTATAAAATATTTTGAAAGTGATAGGATTTGTTTTATATTATGATATGATTACATTTAACATAACTGAAACTCCAGCTCATGGGTCCAGTTACATGACTAAAACATCATTAAAAATAAAGTTATATAAGATGAACAGAATAAAATCAAATACTGAGTCACATATTTATTCTATTTATAATAGTTTCAATTTGCTCTCTATAACTTTTTCATTGCTTTCTCAAAGAAGGGGTTAAATCTCAGAGGACTCTTAGCTCTTCTAAATGTTAGAAGTAACATCTGTCCTTTTTCACCAGCTCATCCTTAAAAGTAGAAACTCTAGAAAACAATTTTCTATTACAAGATTACCTTTCCATATTTGGTAATTATACTATAATGTATTTAAACTATTGGACATCAGGAAGAATTTCATAGAAAAACAGAGAAAAACAATAATTAGATTTGAAAACTTGGATGTGGTTAAGAAGAAAGAGTTGGTCAAATGGATAACTATTAGTATCGAAGAGACTGGGCAATATTAAGTCATTGATAAGTCAGGATAAAAAGGTTAGGCAGGGGTAGTATTTGTTACCTTTTCTCCATAACTTGATACTCCTTTTCCTGAATATAGCATTACTTCGATCAATCAATATTTTTATGACAAGTAACATTAAGCTGTTAATAAAAGCCAGCCAAATAATTTGCAATTATAAGTGCGATTATTTTAGAAAGGTGATTAAATGCTTTACACGGGATCACTTTTTCCTTGTTCTTCCAGTTAAAGAATAGGAAAAAACCTAAATATGGCAAGGATGCCACAAGCCAAAGGTCACATAATGTGTAGGTGCAGTCAGACTCCCCAGTTACTAATCTTGTGCAATAATTCAAGATTCATTAGATTATAAATCTAGTGACCAATTAAAGCATCTGACATACGCCCTTCCTGTTTCATAAAAATTATTCCTATTAACCTTTGTGAATCTATGTATTTGAGCCTAATTTTTACAGGAAATTGTCAAAAAAATTTTTTAAAAAATCCTAGAGTGAAGCATATATGCAGGTTCAGGAAATAATTCTAAGTTTATATGATTCTTGGCCTTTTCCCAGAAGTCCAAAATAATAAATGGATACAGTGATACTGAGTTGAAAGGATTTAGAAAATCAGTTTTTGGATGTTTCTATTTTTTAAAAAAACAAAGCAACTTTAAAATTAGTAGAGCATCTACAATCTTGCTTTCAAGCAAATTAGCATTAATTGGAATCGCTGCTGTTCAAAATATTTTTGAAGTAGTAGTGTACGTTTAAAATAACTTTTCAAAGGAAAGGCGTTGTATTCTGGATTTTTACTCTACCCACAATCCCAACCCTCTAAATGGGTTAAGTCGCATAGCTGAAAGGATTTTGCTCATTTTTTCCAAAACACTTCACATCTGGGTAGTAGCCAACCATGGAAAGTTTCAAGCAAATTTGGAAGAGGGATGAAGCTCCTCCAGCTTCCTTCGCGGGACCGCGGCCCCGGGAGTCGTCTGGTGCCCAGGACCTACAGCTGGGGTCCAGAGCGCTAAGCGTGGACCAGTGGAACTTGGACGGCTCGGTCAGACGCCAGACCAGGCCAACCGGAAGACCGCTGAGCCCTTGACTGTTTCCCACTGGTCTCCCCCACAGCTTGCGGTCCAGACTCCAGAAAGCGTCCACCCGCTTCATAAATGACGAGCCCGGTTGGGACCCTAGTCCTCCGCCAGATAGCCTCTGGGCGCACAAAGCTAGGAGCTATCCTGGCCTGGCTCCCCAGCCTCACACGTCAATTCGATTACTCTCTCCGCCCCCGCGCCAGTCCCCGCCCGACTTTCTGCGCACCCGGCGCCGGGAGCAATTTGACTGCTTCTGTCGCCAATCAAAAGAGAGGTCGAAGGTCTGAGCCAATCGGAGCATGCGAGGGGGGCGGGTCTCCGACGTCCTCCCGCCCTCGGGTGGGTGAGCGCGGAATGTCTCCGGCCCTCCCCTGCGCGTCAGCCTCAGTGCGGAGCCCTTGGCGGAGTGAGGAGAAGCAGCCACCGGTAATCTCCTCAGAAGCGGCAGCGGCAGCGGCACAGCAGCAGGAGCCTTAGCCGAAACCACACCCACGTCGCTGACCTTTCCTAGCCTGTCCTTTCGCCGCCCGGCCGGAGACCCGATTCGTGGAGGAAAGCGGCCTCCCACGCTCGGAGCATCCTCCTTGTCGAGCGGGCGCTGACGGACGGAGCCAGCGGCATGATGCGACTGCGAGGCTCGGCGGTGCTGCGGGACCTCCTCCTCCTTCGGCCGCCCGCCGCTGTCAGCGCGGCTCTGAGGCGGGCGCAGCCCCTGTTCACCCTGTGCCGGCACCCCCGGGGCGGGCGCCGGCCGGCCGCGGGCCCGGCCACCGCCGCGCGACTCCACCCGTGGTGGGGTGGGGGCGGCCAGCCCTCGGGGCCCCTCGCGGGGCGCCTGTCCAGCTCTCCCTCGGAGATCTTGCAGGAGCTGGGTAAGGGGGGCGCGCAGCAGCAGCCCGGGGCGCCGCAGCCCGGGGCGTCGCCGCCCGCAGCTCCGCCGGCGCCCGGCCCCAAGGACAGCCCCGGGGAGACGGACGCGTTCGGAAACAGCGAGGGCAAAGAGCTGGTGGCTGCTGGCGAAAAGTGAGTGTCTCCGCGAGACTAGGAGACCTCGTCCCGCTCAGGACCGGGGCCCGGGGTCGGGGGTCGGGTGCTGCGGTGGGGTGGGATGGGGGCCGAGGTTCCAAAAAGGGAAAGAAAGAGATGCCGGCGGCCTGCGTCGTCTGCGCCATGTGATTAGGCCCGGCCCCGCCCGCGCCCCTCTGCCCGGCGCCCACTTCCCTTCTCCGCCCCGGGCGCGGGTCGCGCGGTCGGTTCCCCGTGGCCCGGGAGGGGCTTGCCTGGCTCGCCCCCAGCCCCTCGGGGCCGCTGCCGCGTGCTTGGCGCCTTGGCTGGCTCGCGGTTGCGCTGCCTGGCCGTCCGCCCGCCCCCCCTTGGTGGGTGATGCCACACGAATATCTCCACGCAGTGACATTTGGGAGTCGGGTGTTGAGCAGAACCTGTACGTCCCCGACTTGTCCCTTTTGCAGGCTCGGGTTTCCAGCCTGCCTGTCCTCCCTCGGTCTCTGCCATCATCCTAGTGTAAGCCAGATGTGGCGGTGTTCTTAATACTTCTGGGGTACTCCTTCAGGCATTTGTAGAGCCATCTGGGCCACCGGAAATGTTTCAGAAGTGCGATTAGGAAGAATAGGGTCACGTGGCCAAAAAGATGAGGCACGCGGTCCAGACCACCTGTTTGTACTAGGGACCAGCTTTGCCCTGCCTGGGGTCTTCATGGGATAGACAGATATTAATAGTCAAATAGCCAAAATGAACTATAACAGAACTCTTTATAGTGAAAAGTTTGAGTTCAGTAGGTTTTGTGACTTGTGATAGGATAGCGACTCATCTTTTTATAACAGTAATTAGTCTCAGAATTTTTCTTAATAAGAAGCAGTTTCCTGAATATTTTTGTCATGAAATATAAATTGAAACACTATTTTTTCCCTCAAACTGGGTAAACATTTACTTGTTTGGTTTCTTTATACACTATTTTTTTAAACTTTATTCTGACAAAATTAAACTCTTCTGCCAACCTTTTACGTCTTTTACTATTTCTAGCCCTAGTGTACCTTAAGTCAAACTGAAAGTGTGATTCTTATAATTTAAATCTCAGGCGTTCTTAATGTTTCCTGTAATTGAGTTCAGACCTTCCTAAAATATTCCTAGGTAAAGTTGTTTTTGCAGGCTGAAAAATGTTATTAAAAAGAAAAACAAACACTTGGTGATGGCCAAAATTTGTGGTATTCAATAATAAGGTTTCTGTGTGACAAAGTAGTCTTATGACCTTGGACACATTATGTGTTGGGTTAGATGGCCTAAATCCCTTTAAGTGTTTCTAAAAAGACTAGACTTTTGTTAAATTTTGCACCTCTCTAATGTTTTAGAGACTAGAATAGGTGTGCTAAATCCCACCTGGGATTCACTCTTATTTTAACATCTGGTTTACCAGGTATAATTCGGTACCCAGAATTAAGAGAAGTGTAAAATGCGGTTACCTTTAAGTTATCCTTAAAAGTTGCAGGATGTGAACTGCTATTGAAAATATATCTTTGGTTCTGTCACTCTTCAGTGGCTCTAATGCCCTTCATTTTCTTTTGTTAGATAGGACATCGAACCACTTTTTAAATTTATTTCCCAGAAGTTTCTAATTTCATTGCCTTTTAATCAAAAATCGTCTCATAGCAATAATTTTGAAATACTATTTTAGCTAATGTCCTATCCTGTTCTTCCTCCCTCCTTTCTCCAAAAAGAAAGCCAATCTCAGGAGGGAATTCTCAGGCTCTGATGCCCTGAGAGTTTAAGTGCCAGTAAGATAAACTTGCTTATTTTATATCAAGGGAGAAGTTTATGGATGGTGTGTATGTGTGTGTCCCATCAAAATATGGATTATATACCTAGTCAGGAGCAGTTCAGGTATGTGATAATCCTAAAAGCTTTCAATCAAGGATTTGGTTCAAGAGTGAATACCAGCTGTCTTTAAAATGAAGAGCTCTGATCTCCAGGTTGTCAAAGCCTTTAATTTAGTTTGAGTTTCTAGTTCCTGAAATGATCTGGTTTCCAGATGTAGCTTTCCTCTTTTGATACCTTTCAATTTGCCTTTATGTGACAAACATTTCTCTTATTCTGGAGGTAAGCTTTCATTTGATCCTGTTATCTTTTCTAATGCTCAACCTCTAAAGCATAGGTCATTTTCAGTCAGCAGTCCATCTGAAATGCCAGCACACACTCAGAACTCTGCCAGATTTTACAGTGTGATTAAAGGAAATAACCATGTGAAAATTAAATGAGTTTTCATTTTGTAAAGGGCTTAGAACAATGTTTGGCATGTGTTAAAAGCTACATTAAGAATTTATTCACCAAATGAGAATAAAGTTTCTTCATTTATTGTAAGTCCTGTCAAGGACATTGGCCTTTGAATTTCAGGCTCAAACATGAGAACTTCTGTTTTTAGTTTCCAATAGTTTCTTTTGAAAAATTGTTAGACATCTTTCTTATATGAGACTATGTGATTTGTATTGTTTACCTTTTTGCCTTGCTGGCCAATAAGCTTAGAGTGAATTTAATGTTTAGCCATAGCAGTTTCATTAGTTCATATGACTGGGATTTTTGCCTTTCTTTCCTTGGTTATGACTTTATATTCTATTGAACTTACTTTATATAGTGGAAGGAGTCAGAATATAAGCAAATTATCTAATTGTCTTTTTCCCACAAACTCTTTGAAACAATATCAACCCTAGACTGTACCATTTCCTTCATGTACCTTTAATCTGATTTAAGTTAAAATGGTATAATTAACAATATCATATAGAAAAGTGTAGTGATCTTTGCTTAGTTTTACCTGGAGAAGTCTTATTTAATTTTGTTATCACTACTCATTCTACCCTTTAAAAAGTAATGTTGCTTAATTCTTATTTTTAAAAAATTATTGTGGCTGTCACCCACCTGTAATCCCAGTTGTACAGGAGACTGAAGCAGGAGGATCAAAAGTTCAAGGCCAGTCTCAGCAACTTAGCAAGGCCCTGTAAAACTTGGTGAGATGTTGTCTCCAAGTAAAATATTTAAAAAAACTGGGGATATAACTGAGTTCAGTCACTTGTACCAGGAAGAAAAAAGAAAGAAAGAAAGAAAGAGGGAAAAAAAAAATGTGTCTGCTTTCCTGGCTCCTTTTGGGTTTCCTTACTGTGTAGAGGCTCAGGCTTTACCATGTATCTAAATTCTCAACAGCACATCCCATTTTCAGCTTACTCTCATCTTTGGGTAGAGAACACCTCAGCTCTTAATCCATGCTTTGTTCTCACATTTATCTCCATATATTTAATGGTTTCAAATTTAAAATGTGTGTCCTTATATCCATCCTTTTTCTAATTCAGTCTATTTGATATACTTTTTTGAGATTTAATTTTAGAGTTTTAATTTAACGTATCACTCTTCTTCCAGAAAACCAACATGGGCTGGATTGAACATTATAGGAAACTCACAAACTGTTACAACATTCAAAAGCTTTGATTAACCTGCATGACTTTTTTTTTTTTTTTTTTTTCATCATACTTCCATCTTCTCTGTCAAGCAGGCCAGGCTTAATTCCTATAAAGCCCTAAAGTGTCTGTCCTTTCTTAGTGAAGGATCCTTGGGAAGGGCCAGAGGGAAGGGGTAAAGGGCCATTGTTAGATTACCTTTCCTTTGACATTTTATGTTTTAATTAGAAAAACAGATACATAACAGAGAGGAATTAGACTGGAAAAATATATGTATACTCATTACAAAATAAGTAATATATGTATTGTGCAGATTGAGAATATTTCATTGAAATAATAGCAATTGATGAGACTATTTTCCCCTGTCAGATTGGCAGATCTTAAGTAATCCCAAAGAGGTGGATTGCCATTATAAATATAAATTAGTTCAGCTATTTTGAAGGGCAATTTGGTAGTATCTGTTAAAAATTGCATTCCTGTTGAATTTTGCATATGTGCACAGTCTTGGTATTTTAAAGTGCATTTTTAGTTATGCCAGTAAGCCTAACTAAAATATATTTATATTTAAATACAAAGTGCAAACAAAACTGATTTCAGCTTTAGGTAGTATGGCTTTTATGTTTTGGTAGTTCATATACTTAGTAAATGGAAACTGAGGGCAAAGAAAATCATTTCTGTGAAAACTGAATTCCAGAGTTAGATTTAATACTTAAACATTTCAGCAAACTTTGTATTGGGTCCATTTGACAGTACTGATAATGAGTTAAGATGGTATTTGGTAGATGTAGATAATATATTTTAGAATTGAAAGACTGAACTTCTTTTGAAATAGGTGGCAAATGCTTTTATGATCCATATAGCAATAACTTAATTTGCAGTTTACTTAAAATTAAGATTCAAAGTACATGTATTATTATTATTATTTTTTTTTTTAAAGAGAGAGGGACAGTGAGAGAGAATCAATTTTATTTAGTTTTTCATGTGTCCTTCATTGCCCCGAGACTTCATAGTGTACATGGTGCTGGGGTTTAAACTCTGTGTACTTGTGCATAGCAGGCAAGTGCTGTAACTCCAGCCCCACATCTATTATTTTCAGTCTTATTTATCTTAGTTGTTTTATTTGTGATTTCCCTAATATCTTTTTTTTCCCCTAAGTTGTGGTTATTAGTGAGTTTTTTTTTTTCAATATTGGGGATTGAACCTAGGACCTCGCCGCATGCTAGGCACATCTACCACTGAGCTACCTCCCCAGCCCTTTAGTTTTGTTTTAATGGTGCATGAAAAAAATGTAACTATATGTCATAATATAATTTTGTAGCCTAACATTTAAATTGCATCTATTAGCCATTGATAAATAAGTATATAATCTATAATTAAGGAACTTTATGCTACTAACTGTATTAATAGTTGGATGAATTTCCCTGGAAGAGTAAAAATTAGATTAGCCTTTCCATTTTAGTTTCTTGCTTTTAGACTTTATTATTTTATAGAGAAGTCTATCATCCTCAAAATCGGCTAACTCAGGAAATGGCAGCCAAATAGAATTTAATCTTTCTTATGAGACAATAATATATAGGTGAAAGTGGAAGCGGGGGGCACTGTTGTAGTCTGGAAAAGGCAAATGTTACCGTGAAAAGAAATTTTCTGAAGATAATTTTTGGGTTTCTTTGGTTTTGAAGAATGATTTGAAAGAAAGCAACAAAAGGCTCTCCTACTTCATTCTTGTGATATTTGAAGTGAAGAATTTAGACTATAGAAACTGAAAGTCAAATTGAAGGAATAGCTTTTTTTTTTTTTAATTGAGAGAGGGAATCAGTTTTGCTTATTGATACTTAATTGTGCTGGGGTTTGAACCTGGGTCCTTACACATGCCAGACAAGTGCTCTAACCACTGAGCAACTGCTCCAAGCCCCTAGGAATAGCATTCTTGAAGGAGCTCAGTCATATTAAATCTTATATATATCAAGATTTATAGTTACCCGTGCCTTTTCATCTTGTAAGTCATCTGCTAATAAGAGCAATGCTTAAGAAAACTGAGGGAATAAATATATTTCTAAAAATAGCTACTAATTATCTGTACCTCTAGCTTTCAGATAGAGATACTATTACTTCAGTTTTGTCCTGGAATCTACTCAGTATAAAATTGATTTGGTTATGAAACTGCACATGACTGATGACTGCACTTGGCAATTTTCTTACTACCTACACTAAAGTATAAGTAGATGTAAAATGTTAATGTGCCTTGGCTTCCTTTGGGAAGTATCCTACTTTTGGTATGTGACATTCATGATTGCTCACTGATTTTGAAGAAATGTTGATAGTGAAAGCACTGCTTTCAAAACAAAACTGTTGATTTTGCATAATGAATTAAAAATTGGTGGCTTTCAGGACTTAGAAATATATTTTTGTGTACTAATTTTTGACTAGGCTTCTAAAGACGTTAAGCTTATTATGATATTTTGAGTGATAGGCACTTCCTTTGATTTTTTTGGTAGAGTTGTTAAAGGTAAAAACTTTCTGCCTTCTGAAGAGAAATTTTTAAGTTGTATGAAGAAGTTTTAAATTATTCAGACCTTTTAGAAATTTAGGTTAACTAAATAAGTGTAAGAAAGATTTATTTCCAAAAAGTCTTGGTACAGTGTTCTGCATTTTGGAGATACACACACACACACACACACACACACACACACAAATTGTTCACCATTAGGAGGATGGTTAAGTAAATTATGATACATTCATCTAGAAGTCGGCCATTTAATCATTTCAAATACATGTAGATACGTTTTAGATGTAAATAAATGGAAAATTATGCCAGAGGTTAGAGTACAAATTTTTCTATGAAGTATGATCTCAAGTAATCTTAAGCTTAAAAAAAAAAAAACTTAAATAAGGAGGAAAGAAGCCAAAATGACATTAGTAGTTGCAGTTTGTGAGACTAGGCATTGTATTTCCTGCCTCCTGGTAGTTACTTTTAAGATTTCCTATTATGAATGTGAAACTTCTAAAGTAATGGGGAAAATGTAACTTCTAAAATCAGAAGAACCTCATACATTAAATTCTAAACTTAAAAATCTATTCCGCTGTCCAGTCTGCTACCCTAATATCCTGTTTCTGGTTGTGTAAGTATAGTAAGCACCTTTACAATGAAAATATTGTGTCAAGAATGATGAATAAATTGTATGACTTCTATTTATCATTATCCAGTCATGTTTATTATCATCCTCAAACTCAGACTTGAAATTCTAAACTATACTTGGTATAAGTTTCCCTAGAAAATGATACACATTTGTCTGCCATATTAAGGAACAGTTTAACATTTCTTGTTCCACTTACATTTAATGTAAGGAAATATTACTATACTCTGTTATGATACAGTGTTGCTTTGAGACAAATGCTGGCACCCTTTATCTGCAACAGCCAAATTGTCAATATTCTCAGCCTTTTGTGCTCTCTGGACTCTTTATAACTACTAAAGTACAAAACAGCAATCAACCATATGTAAGTGAAGAATGTAGTTGTCTTTCCATGAATCTTCATTTACAGAAAGGGGTAGTGATAGTCCCTGCTATAATTTGCTTATCCCTGCACTGATATATCTTTAGTTGTAAGGAGTTCTCTAATACCCTGATTAGTTCTGCTTTGGATAAGTTTCTTCTTATGTGGATTTTTGTCTTGTATCAGTTGCTACATCTTGTTCCTGTCCTTCATTGTTTCTACTTTAGCAATCCTTCCTCATTCTCACCTTCTTCCTAATTCTTAGTATTTTTTTAAAAATGTGATAAAATATATGTAATAAAATTTATCATCTTAACCATTTTTAAGTGTATGGTGGCATTAAATACTTACCTTCGTTTTTGTGTTCAGAACTGAAATAATTAAGTGTATGTGTAAAATAAAGGTACATAAGTCCAGAATGAGTGAAGTTTGATCTTACTTTAACAAAGGAATTTAAGAGGACTTCCATTTTTAGCAACTCAAAAAGTGAGGATTTAGAGTTGGAAGTGACTTTTAAGGAACATCTAATTCTACCTCACTTTAAGTATTTTATAACACCCGAAGACATTAAATTATCTAACCAAGTTCATATATTAATAGGTTTTTTTTTGTTTTTTCTTTTTTACATGTATTAGCAGTTTAACAAAATACATTGAATTAATTACTGTTGTAGGTTCAGTATTGAAGAGACCTTAAAAGCCCATCTCCTTAGCTGCCTCTCCCCCAACTTTTTCTGTTATATTCCCTACAGGTTGTTACTCATTTGTACTTGAATACTTCCCTAACAAGAGCTCACTCCTGTAGAAGGCAGCCCATTCCATTTTCAGAGCTGCTTCATTTTTCCTTGTGTATAGCCAAAATTTGCATTCTATTAACTTCTTCCTATATTTTTTAGTTATTCTGAATAAGTCATCTGTAATGGTGTCAGTGATTGCAGCGACAGAATTCACATAGTATCTATTTTTCCAACTAGAATGATTATTATTATTAATTTTTTTTTTTAAAGAGAGAGGGACAGTGAGAGAGAAAGAATCAATTTTATTCAGTTTTTCATATGGCCCTCGTTGCTTCGACATTTCGTTGAGTATATGGTGCTGGAGTTCAAACCTGTGTCCCCATGCATGGCAGGTAAGTGCCACAATTGCTGAGCCACCACTCCAGCCCTAGAATGATTACTGAAGGATACTTGGCTGAGGAAATTTCTTACTGGTCTGGGTGTGGTGACATGCACCTATAATCCCAGCAACTTGGGAGGCCAAGACAGGAGGACCACAAATTTGAGGCCAGCCTCAGTGATTTATTGAGATCCTGTCTCAAAAAAAGACTGAGGATGTAGCTCAGCGGTAAAGTACCTTACATTTGGTCCCCAGAACCTCCTCCCCCCCAAAAGATTTCTTTTTGGAAAGACTAATGGAGCAGGACATTATGAACTTGACCTGGCTAAGTCCTAGTCTTCCTACCTGAGATAGGTAGACGGCCTTCTGGGTTAAACTTCTAAAGTTGTGCCCATATGGATAAAGTGACATTGTTTTTATGGACATCCTAACCACTCCCTCATGTAGAGCTATTAAGTAAATTTCTTTTTTTTTTTTAATAAATTTCTTCAGTAAAGTTCAATCAAAATAAAATCTTTAGGGTTGGAGTAGTGGCTCTGTGGTTATGGCACTTGCCTGGCATGTGTGAGTACATGAGTTCAAACCCCAGCACCACGTACACAATGAAATGTCCAAGGAACGAAGATCATACGAAAAAACTAAATAAAAATTATTTCTCTCTCTCTCTCTCTCACTGTCTCCTTTTTCTTTAAAATAAAATCTTTATTTGAAATAATCTCATCCTTGTTTTAATATAGGATGTGGTTTTAACAAGGCAGAACAATAATTTAGTCATTTAGCCTAAGTAAATCCCCTATTTGCATTTTGGTTAGAAATTTTTCAGTAAGGATTCTTGTCTTTATTTTTTGTTTTGGTTTGGTTTTTTGGGGGTACCAGTGATTGAACCCAGGGGAGCTTAACCACTGAGTCACATTTCAGCCCTTTTTTTTATTTTGAGACAGAGTCTTGCTAAGTTGCTGAGGCTGGCTTTGAACTTGGAATCCTCCTGCCTCAGCCTTCTGAATTTCTGGGATTACAGGCATGTGTGCCACTGTGCCCTGCTGTCTTTATTATTAACGAACTCCAAATATTCCTCTTAAAATGGAGTGCTACAGCTGAGAATAGTTGGTGTGGTAGGTAAAGCAGGTGGAGTCTAGGACTAGGAACAGAGGACCAACATTCTAGGACTTTTGGTTCAGCTGCTTAAGAGTTGTGTGACATGTTGTTTGACTTTGAGACTTTCTTTATCTGTACCCCATGGACAGTTAGCCCACCTAAACTTACTTGTTAGTTTTAAGATGAAAAAAAGGTGAAAGGTTTTTTTTTTTTTTTTTTTAATAGTAAAGCTTAAATTCCATCAATGATTAGCCTTGGGACAGAATGACTTGGCTGATAAACAATTTGTCTCTTTGTCACACATTCATTCTGATGTGCAGTAGTAGTATATGGCCAGCCACCATCAATTCATTCAACCTGACAGGTTTAATCTGCTAATTTGCTGATTGTTGATGGATGTTTGTTACCAATCAGATCACTCTAAACTCTAAATGATTTAAAGACAACCCTAAAGATCTTTTTAAGTATCATAATTTTTGAATGAAGACCAACATATTCTTTTGTATTCTGTTAGCTGACTTCATTTTCTAAATTCCAGTTGAAAAAAATTTATAGTTTTGATTATCTGATAGTGTACCACATTGTAATATATATGTAGGTAAACTACGTGTTTTAAGAGTTCTGTGAGACTGCAGAAGAAAAAGATCCTGTAAAAGTCTGTTTTTCATTTTCCTCCTGTCATTGATAGAGTTTTATTTATTTATTTATTTATTTTTGGTAAGATTTTGAACTGATGGGACCAGTTTACAGTGTTGTTCCTAATTATATTTTGGGGACTTTTGCCCCCTCCCCCAACCAAACCAAAATTAGTTTCATCTCTACTGCCAATCTTACATTTCTACCATAGTACTTGCCACATTACTGTTGTTTTACCTCTCCTTCTAGACATCAGTCTTACTTGGTTCATGTTTATATCTCCAATGCTTGTATATCTCCAATAAACTGTATAATAAAAGTTTAATGATGTCAGCTAGTGAGTGCTGTAAGTGTGTAAAGAGTCCGTCCTGTGAAGCAACTGGAATGATTATTAATACATTGAAAGTTTAGGGAAAAAAAGGTTGTAAACAACCTTCATGATAAGTTAAAAAAAGCAAGAGAGCAGGACTTATTTACAGGTCAATAAATCTAGTCAGTTACATTGGGAAATTATAAGGAAAAAGTTGGTAATGGTGCAAGCTGAATTGAAAACTCAGAATTAGTCTGAGGAGTCTGAATTATCCTTTGGTATTGGGAAATCAGTTGGTCAGTAGATAAAGTAGAAATAGTGACTCTTTTCATTGGCCCTGAATTTCAACTCCATATTTATGTTTTTTGGGATAGTCTCCTCATTTATCGGTTGATTTACGGAAGGCTTTCTCAACCCTGAAAATTAGATCTTATAGCTTACAGGTAGAAATGAGCGCTTTAATTCACACATCCTGAGCACTACCTATTTGCTGTTCTATGTAAATATGCACGGAATTCCTTCCTTCGTAATTTTGGTGTTTCCTTTGCCAGAAATCCCAGTTTGTTGCCTTGCTTTCTATATCTACCCATCTTTCAGGCTTTAGCTCAAATGCCGCCTCTTCTAAAAATCTTTATCTTATTAGAGCCCAGTGGAATAATTTTATAATGACTGGATCTCACAGGTCATTTCTTATAATTCTTTATTATGTTTCTTTCCTTCCTTTCTTTTTCTTTTTTCTTTATTTTATTTTATTTTTTTGTGTGTGTGATACTAGGGATTGAACTCACTGACCTACACTCTCAGCCCTTTTTATTTTTTATTTTGAGACAGTTTCTCACTAAGTTGCCTAGGCTGCTATCCTGTCTCACCCTCTTGAGTTGCTGGGACTGTAGGCATATACCACCTTACTCAGTGAGGCTGTTGTTCTGTTAGGCTAATGTAGGGGAGGGAATAGGTAAATGAAGGAACAATATGATGGTTAAAGGATCCTTTAAAAAATTTTTTTTGATACTGGGGCGTGAACCCACGGGTGCTTAACCTCTGAGCCACATCCCCAGGCTTTTTTTATTTTTTATTTTGAAACAGGGCCTTGCTAAGTTGCTGAGTGTGGCCTTAAACTTGAATCCTTCCGCCTCAGCCTCCTGAGCCACTGGGATTACGTGGTAAAAGGATCTTAAAGGCAGAAACAAGGAATTTTTATTCATATATCCTGAGGAGGAATAAAAAGGTGTGAAACAAGAATTCTTTTTCCTTTGGATTTACTTGTCTTGTGTATATTCTATTTTAGTTGTTAAGTGTCATGTGGTAACTATTTTATGTTATGACAAATGGAAACTGGAGGGCTTGCTTGGACTTACCAATAATTATGATATGTTTTCAAAGCCTGCCATAATCTATTTTTTGTCATTAAAAGTTCATTCTTCTCAGATTTCCTAGTTACTATATAATGTCTGAAAACTGTAGTTTTACCTTTTGAATTAGGGGAGAGGAAAAGAGGATAAGACAAGAAAGATCTTTGGAGTAATTTCTACCTTTTTGAAAGCTTAGGGAGAGTATTTGTATTTCTCTTTGTTTACCAGACTGTTGAAGCAAACTCGTTCTCAGATCAAAAGCTTAGCTTTTAAATGCTGAGATAAGTAGTAATTTATTTTTGTCAGTTTTCACAATTTATTTTGTGAGCACATGACTTAAATTAGACATGACTTAAATTCTTCTATGGATAAAACTTGGTTTCTTGACCAAAAACAAGTAAATATTTACCTTTTTTGGTAGCTATGGAAATAACATGGTCATTTTAATATTTTTGCACTATGTACGATAGGCCAAAGAAGTGTATATTGTGTTATTTACATAGCTTTTAGGCAAAGCAAATACCATTTACTGGTGTGATAATTATGTAGAAAGCTTATTCTGCAGTTTTTCTATCTCAAGTTTATCTGACAAACCCATTATCTGTAAATAGTTGGTATGTTATTATCCACTAATTTTTGGACGGCTGGTTCAGTTTTTCTAAATATTAGGTCATCAGTATTATTGAACTCTGTTAAATGATATTAGATCAGTGTAAGACTCAGAGAACTTGTTTGCATTCTATATAAAAGTAATAATGATTTAGTAGGAGAACCGTTGTAGAATAGTGGCAAATAGTTTGCACTTTGAATTCAGAGAAATAGGAATTCTAAATCCATCTTCTTCATAGAATAACTTTCGGAAGTTTTCTTACCTCTCTGAGGTTCTGTCTTTTCATCTGTGAAATGGAGATATAACTACTTATTTATTCAACAAATAATGAATTTATTGAGTTTGTACTAGTAGCTATACTGTACTTTGCATAATAATAATGTCTCCATCATAAGATCATTGGAGGATTATAGTACATATAAAACAGCATAGTATCTAGAACATAAGTGATCATTAAATTTCAGTTACTAAAATATTGCAGATATATTTTTAAAAGTTGTTTCAGGGAATATATTCAGGACATGTCATTAAATTTTATTTTATTTTAATTTTTTTAAAGAAAGAGAATGAGACAGAAAGAATCAGTTTTATTTATTTTTTCATCTGGTTTTTGTTTCTATGACAGTTAGGTATGCGGTGCTGGGGTTTGAACCCAGATCTTCATGCCTGCCAGGCAAACGGTTTAATCATTGACCACTGCTTCAGCCCTAAATATTAAAAATGATAATTCTACATATTAGTTTTTAAAATAGTATTGGGGTAAAATTCATATATTTTAAGGTTGATTTTAAAAATGAAAGTTATGTAGCAGTTTTGAAAACATGTATACATGATATTAATGCTAATATTAATGTTTTTAGGAGAAATTTTATGTGTATATGTACAAATATACATGCTTCTTCAACTAACTGTTTTTTATCATATAAGATAGAAGTATATGGATCTCTAATAGTATTCTGTGAAGTAATTGTATTATGAAATAATTAAATACCTGTGGTCCTATAAAGTATAGGACTATTATATAATCCAGGAAATAGACATCTAGAGAAGCTCTTTGAAAGAGTATAAAAACATAATCTTGAAAGTACTTAGATTGTGTGAGTTTTTTTTTAAATAAAAGTAATGCATATAAATTTCTTTATACAAATTCCCGTTATTTCAATGATTAGTTTAGAATTGACTTTGTTATGTTTTAAATTTAAGAAAGTGAATGTTCTCTTCTTCCCTTTCTCACATTCTTGTCTACTTTCTTGAAATACAGGTAAAATCCTTCCCTAAATATTTTCTATGGACATATTATACACGTTTCCCAGACATTTTAATGAATCATGATAGGTGGGGAAGGGATGTAGGTCTGACTTAGATGGGTTGTTCTTATAATAGTACTATGATATTTATGACAATCATTGATGTTCAGAATAATGAAGTATGTTCAGTTTCGGAGCCAAGAAAAGAAGACATAAATAGGTTCATTATAATTTGTTTACTTGCAAGCGTTTCAATGGATAAGAAAAAATTTCCTTCCTGTTTGAAAGTTTGCTTAATCTTAGCATCTCATGCTAGTTTAGTTAATTAAAATTTTAATGGTAAAAAGTTTGCCCTAATAGTCTTTATGATTTGTGGAATTTGATCTATTATTATGCAAACCTACATTACCTTAGAAATAGTAACTACAGCTATCATCCATTGAGTACTTTGTCAGGCAGCGTTATAAAGATACTGAGTGTACTGAGTCAACTGATCCTTACCACAGCCCTGTGAGATAGGCTGTTATCCCTCTTTCTCATATGAAGAAACTGAATCATAGATACACAGATAACCTAAGGTTATGCAGCTATTGTTACTGCCAGGATTCAAGAATTTGTGCATTTTATCTTAGCTACTGTCCAATTCTTTATTGCAGTCTCTCCCTGATTTTACAATCAGGTTCACTATTTGAATAAATATAGTCATCATGTTAAAAAAAATACTAACCAAAATATTGCCGAACTCTGTAATTAGAATTAGGTGATTATACTGGGCTATATAGGTAAGTGTTAACCATAATAGATGAGTGCGCATTAGCACACTAGAGTTCATTATCAGAATTTCAAAACCTGGGATTAAAAATAATCTGTGTATTAATGAATCATTTTTTTACTTGGTTTTCAGTATGGTTTCTAGTATGACTGATTTGAGTTTGGTAAATCAGTGTTTTTAGTATGACTGTAGTCTTGATGAATAGATCAGCTCAGCTATAGTCTGGCTCAATGATTATTTAATCATGGACTTAGTTAAAATTCCTTAGAATGTTTACACAAGGATTAATTTTGTATTCTTTCCTCCTCTTTTAGTAAAATAAAACAGGGTCTGTTACCTAGCTTGGAAGATTTGCTGTTCTATACTATTGCAGAAGGACAAGAAAAAATACCTGTTCATAAATTTATTACAGTAAGTTTTTATATTTATCTATCTTAACTTTTTAAAAAGTTAGTAATATTAAATCAGTAATAGAGTTTTACTGAAGTAGTCTTAAAGGTCATATAATATATAGATTCTGACTGACACTGTTTCTCTTATTATGTTTTCGAATTTTTATCATGCTTGTTTCAAGGTAATCAATGAAAGAAAAAGAAACAATAAGAAACTTGTCCAGAAAGTGGGTAATAGTGACACAGATGCCACATACACGTTCAAGTCTTGGATAGAAGTTTTTATATACAGGAATAAAAACTTGTAGTTGGAATAAGCATACACATTATTTGCGCTATATATTTACAAACTCTTGTTTTTTTAAAAACAGGCACTCAAATCTACAGGATTGCGAACGTCTGATCCCAGGTTGAAAGAGTGTATGGATATGTTAAGATTAACTCTTCAAACAACATCAGATGGTGTCATGCTAGACAAAGATCTTTTTAAAAAGTAAAAATTTCTGCCAAACCTTTAATGGTGATTTGCTATGCTATGTGGTGATTTTGCTTTTAAAACAAAATTACATTTTTGAAGGCCAGTGCTGCTTCTTATGAAACTGGAAAAAAAGGGATTTAAAAACATCATTTGTTGAACAGTGGTGGTGTACATTAAGGTTCTATAATACATTGGGTTAGAGTAAGCTTTCTTTAAATCTATTGTAAGAAATTTAACTGTGGACATTTCAAATTTATCTTACCTGGAGATCGTGTTTAGTTTGAGTAGAGCACATCCTTTGTCCTGTCATTGCTTATGTTGATCTCCAGTTCCTCTACCTGTCTTGCAGGCTTTCTCAACATAATTTCCAGTTCCCGTGAGGTGATTTAGGTAACATAAAATGTGAGGGCTTCAGACGCCCTATATTCCTTAGGTGTACATATGTATCTTGTGTGCTTCTCTCCTTTCTTCAGACATCATAATGCATAGGTATTTGGCAATTTTTATTTTCCTCAAAATAGTTAAGAACTAAAGACAGCTTTGGAGCTTAAATCTTTGAAATATTTTGGCATTCCTGTATTTGCGTACCTTTTTTATTTATCTTCATTTATGTGTTCCTGTAAGTTAGATCGCTTAAAAGATTTAACGGACAACATGTTTTCCATGTATCCTAAAGAGTTAGATAGTAGTTTTAACTGTTAATAGTTGAGTGGAAACTAGCATAAAACTGAAAACATTACTATAAGACTTAGGTTTTGGTTGAGGTCGATCTGAAGAATTTCTTTGTCTACTTTGAAAGTTTATTTGGGAGATTGGATGATTTGTCTTAGATATCCCCTAGGAATATCCTGGAATATTAAGTAATCTGAAGGTATAAGTATTTAACTGAGAGGTTCTCTGAAGTCTGACACGCTGTGAAGTGTTGCTGACAGTTTTGGATTCTTTTCATTGGGATGTTCTTGTTCCTGTTGTTTGGCTGACCTGTATACAGATCTACTTTGCAATTGATGTTTGGAATTTTGAGTCTATAGAACTAGTGTCTTTATGGAGGCAAGAAATTCATTTCTAGATTTATTTGTACCTTTGCAGTAAGGAATATTTTATTCATAGTGTTTATGAATTATCTGTATAAAGTACACTTGATTTTGGTACCTTCTGTGAGTTAATTTGGCTTATATGTGAGTAGAGTTGTTGAAAGAGATTATGGGCAGATTGGTGGATATTAATGGGAAACTGGGTTTGAAATTTTAAATGGAAACAGTATTTTACATGTTTAATACTGTTTAAAATGTTTTGTGTTTTATAAACATGTTGTTATGCTTAAATATGAAATTTTAAAGCAATTTAAATACTTTGATTATGAAGCCAGGGAACCACAATCATATAATTTTCAATCTGTAATCATATTAAGAGATAATAAATACCGTGATTTTAAATCTATGATTGTAATATAGGCAGTTCCCAACTTGGCAAATGCTTAGTGGTTTACATATAAGCAGGCCAAAGGCATAAGAGTTTTCTTTTCATCGCTAGAATGAAAAGACTCTGTACCTTTGAATAGTAACCTTTTCAGGTCACCTGGAAAGGTAATTATTCCAGAGAAGTTTCTTTTCTGTTTTAAATACAAGAAGTTATCTAGTTGGTGTAGTTAGAAATAAATTATCACATCTCTGTGCATTTGGGGTAGAGATGTTAAAACATGGAATTCATTTTCCCAGAGATACAATTTTTATAAAGGTGGAAGGTTTGGGTGAAGTTAAAGTGTTGGATTTTACCTAAAATGCATTATGGATTAACATATTTAACATTGTAGATAATCTGAGTAAACAACTATTATGTCTTTGACTTTTTTTCCAACTTGGGAAAATGAGTTCTAATATACTTTTTAGAGTAGAATCTATTTGAAAGTTGGAGACTGCCTGTACCCTTCTATGTAGTCAGTTGTTTTTAATGCTAATAATTCTTAAAACTAATAGAAGTACAAATATTTATGTTGAAATGAATTATTTATTTGTTGATGTATTTTTAACCTTAAGGTATTTGGACTATTTTTATGTGTAATAATTATTTGGTCTTTTTTATTTTGGAGAAAGTGAATGAATGGTTTTTGCGTTTTGTATATTGTTTGTTTTTCTAAAAAATTATTATGTTATTTTACTAATAAAATTATATGTGAGAAGCATTTTGTAAAACACTGATACACTTATAGTTGTTAGACATAAGTATTTAAGTAAAGAATGAAAAAAATTATTGTTCTCAGTTTACAGATAAAGAAATTGAACAAAGCATAGAGGAAGATGTTATTTTGGGAAAAAGCATAAGCAGCTCCTCCTCAGAGCTCGTTTTATATGACTTCTAATTTTCTGGTTAGATTGATGAAATAACCCACAAGAAAAGCCTTAATATTTGGAACACTCATCAGTATGCAGTTAGGTACTCCTGTGAGTGGTAAAATTTGTTAGTCATATACCAGGGAAGGCTATTACCACAGCTTTGCCAGCACCTTCTGATAGAGGAGAAAAAGAAAAACAACCAAAACAAGTTTCTCTGACTATTAATAAAAAATACTCCTTTAGGTGTTGATTAGTTTAAATTAGTGCTAGTTTAATGATTTGAATTAGCTTGGCATGTCTCATATATGCTTATTTATAACTTCTTGAAAAATGACATTTAATTTGATATAGAGATAATTTAAGATTAGACATTATCTTAGTTTTTTCCTCTGAGAAAGTTGTTCTTTGGTATGTATCCTTTTGCAGTTTTGCTATTTGAAAGTTGAATTTAAAAAGATATTTGAAGCATTTTAAATATTAGATACTAAAGCAGTGGTAATGTATTTTTAGATTAACATTAAAGCTATAAGGAAAGTATCAACATTTATAGGAGTAATAAATATTTGTCAACTCTGGGATATCAACTAATGTACCTATAGGTTAATAGTAGAAAGTATGATTATAATTTTTTCATATTATAATAGGGAGATGCTTATCACTGAAACAATAGCCATTTATATTAGGATTTTATTTTAAAGTTATATATTAATTTTATGTTGACCAGATGAATATATAATCTGAATTTGATTAATATTTAAAATACGGAATTTGGTTTTTTAATTTAAATTTGATGTTTTATCTAGAACAGCTTCAAATGAAATATTGAGATTTTAAAATTTCTCATTTACCAACTGAAAAAGAAATGTTGAGGGCATCTACTTCATTTCTTCATTTAGGATTAGTGCATTATTCAACCTCGTAGAGTCTCATTTATCTGCGTGGGGAAATTCTTCACAAAGTTGATGTTTTGAGGATCAAACAAGATGTCTAATACTTGTAACTTAGTAGTTTTTTTAAAAAATGCCAATTTTTTTCTCTTCCTCAAAGAAGCTGCTTAACATATTACTCATGCCTCAGGAATTCAGTTACATGAATAACTTACATAACAATGGTTTGACTTTAGTTCTTCATAAGGGTTTACCCTGAAGATTTATTACAGTTGACACTGACTTGACATCTGTGTGTTATAGCAAGTCTTCCTTTATCAGTTAGATATTCTGTTTTTGAGTTACTGAGACTCAGAAACCTGAAGATGGTATCTTAAACTCAGAGTAATCTATTTACAAGACTCTTCTTTAGGTTTATATTAGCATACAGATTTTCTGGCTTAAATTCTTTTTAAAACAAAGCAGAATAGTGGTTCAAATGACTAGATTTCATGGCCTCCCATTCACATGTTTTACCATGTCTTTAAAATAGTTTTTAATGGTAAAACATGTTTACTCTATGGTGTAATACATATCTTATGTTGAATAGAATAATGTAATTTAACATTTTTGGTGATTCAAATAATATAAAATATCACATACTACTTAAGAAATTTTATTTAAAATTATACATTATTTTTATAAGCATTTTAACAGATATTTAAGAATTAATTCATTAATCTGACTAAACCAAGTTGATTTTATCTCCAGTTCTTAAACTAAAATATAAATTTTTCAAAATGTAGTTCAGCAAAAATATGTTAATATGTAAAATGTTTTTTTGGTGAAATACTAGTACTCAGTACGTAGGAACTAAGAGGTATAAGTCTGAAGTTCCTTAATTGAACAATAAGTAGAATCTTATCCATAATACTTTAAAGTCTGATTTTTGCTAACCAGGTGTCATACTGAATGTTTATCTATTCTGGTAACATAAGAAACTTGTTTCAGATGGTTCTTATACTTAGACCTGGTAGAATGTTCTGTCATTTTAGTCTTTGACACAGTTTTTAGTTGCATCTAATTTATTTCTAACCTGTTCATCTCATAAGTCTCTGTATGAAAGACTTCTAGAAGGGAAGAAAATAGTGTAGAAAGAGTATAATGTATAGAATTTAGTTGTATAAAATGATGAATTTGTTTCTTTTTAAAATATGGGGTTAATATTCTCCTAATTAATACTGTTATTACTATGTATTAATAATTCAGAGGCACCCAGTTTATAATTTTTTCCCCTTACATTCTACAGATGTGTTCAAAGCAACATTGTCTTGTTGACACAAGCCTTTAGAAGAAAGTTTGTCATTCCTGACTTTATGTCTTTTACCTCACACATCGATGAATTATATGAAAGTGCTAAAAAGCAGTCTGGAGGAAAGGTAATGTTTGTACTGTGCATATTTTTCTAACTTAGTCACTTAGTAAATTCAGCTCATTTTGAGGTATAGAGTAAAATTGTATAGTTCATTTTTGTTTTGCTAATTAAGAAATTTAAGTTAAATCAAGCCCCTATATTTAGTGCTTTAAATATTTAACTGTTATTCTGGATAAAAAGAAACCTAAGTTTAAGAATTCTTTTATTTTGGGGGCCTGGAGAGATGGCTCAGCAGTAGAGCCCTTCCTTGGCATGCATGAGGACCTGGGTTCAATCCCCAGCATCTCACACACACAGCTAAATGGAGAGAAACAAAAGCCAGATGTAAAAATAAACTCTCTCAAAAAAACAAAACCCCCCCCCAAAAAACAAACAAACAAAAAACCTTGTATTTTTGAATGATTGAGATGACTTAAGTTTTTAATTAATTAAAAATTAAAATTAATTAAAAATTAATCAAACCTTATTGGGAATTTCTGCAGATCTGGTATCTTCGAACATTTAGTAGAATGTTTCTAGTTTAAAAAAATCCTCTAGAAGCCAGGCAAGATGACACACACTTATAATCACAGTTACTCAAGAGGCTGAGGCAGGAGGATCATAAATTTGAGGCTAGCCTTGGCAACTTAGTTAGACACTGTCTCAAAATACAAAATAAAACAGGTTTGGGATGTAGCTCAGTGGTAGAGTGCCCCTGGGTAATCCCTAGTACCACAAAGGAAAAAAAAATTGTCTAGAGGCTGCTGGTATAGATCAGTGGCAGAGCATTTGCCTCCTATGTACAAGGCCCTGTTTGGGTCCCCAGCACTGCACCCTCCCGCCAATAAATAAATGAATAAATAAATCCTCTAAATAATAGAGGCTGTTAATCTTCATGTTGAAAGATTTATTTTCTTTTGTTTTAGCTTCAGGTAGCTTTAATGTCATATAACTTCTTGATAATTTCAGTGTAATTACCATTACCTTTTTTTTTTCTTTTTAAATTTTTTATTTTGAGACAAGATCTTACTAAATTGCTCCAGGCTCCCTAGTAGATGGGATTACAGGCATGCACCACCATGTCTACTGACATTGTACCATTACTTTTATTTATTTGATTCCTAATTTTTTAGATAATGAAACTCTACAAGCACCATGACCCTTTAAGAATTTTTTTTACTTCTTTCCTTAAAAAAATCACATCCTAGTTTCTCTTTTCGATTAGCTGCTTTTAGGAAGAAAGATGTTGGAAAACATGGGTAATAGTAGCCTCAAAGAAGTCACTTAATCATTCTAATTCTTAAGTCTGTTGTGCTCTTCGTGTTTAGGAATATTGTTATAAAAGTTAGAGTACAAAGCTTCTGAGTGTTACAAAATAGCTACTTGAGATTAGACACTTTTTATTATACCTGTTAATTTCTTTCCAACATTTTTGATAGGTTGCCGATTATATTCCTCAGTTGGCCAAATTCAGTCCTGACTTGTGGGGTGTGTCTGTTTGTACAGTAGATGGACAGAGGTGAGTTTATTTCAAACCTATGGAAATCAACTTGAAGCCTTAAATTTTGAATAACAGTGATCATGAGGTAGAGAGGACCATGTTTTAAAATAGAAATTAGCCCTAATGGGACAATTTCAAAAGGATAAATAAGTTTAGATTATAATGTAATTTTTAAAAACTTAGTTGAAGCAGTAATTTTATATTAAAATTTTTGAGTTTTTTTTTCCTTTTTATTGATAACTTGTAGTCCTGTTATTTAAGTTTTACCAAGTATCTGCAGTTACATATTCAAGAAAAGTAGTCTTGTTAAAATATGAGATTATTCTGTAATGAATTGACAACTAATTAAACTAGTCCCCATTCCTTATCCTTTATTGTTTACTCCTCCTGTCATTGTTTCTGTCGTGGTTGGCGTAAGCATAAAGACTGTGCAGTGTAGCGTGTCCCATTATCCATCAGTCACTTGCAGAATGAAAAGTCAGTTGCAAAACATGCCGGATTTCATGAAGTCCATGAAAGCCATTTTTGGGATATGTCATATTGCAGGCAAAGCTGCTGACAAATGAGAAACTGAGGGGGCTGGAGCAGTGACTGCTCAGCAGTTGGGGCACTTGCCTGGCATGTGCAAAGATAGAAGTTCAAACCCCAGCACCACATACACAATGAAGTGTCAGAGCAATGAAAGCCACATGAAAAACTAAATAAAAATTGATTCTTTCTCTCACTTTAAAAAAAAAAAAAGAGACTGCAGAATTGTAAGAAGGGTAGTGATGTAATCAAGGCATTTTTAAAGAGAATGATTTGACTTTAAAAAAAATTAAAAGAGGCCTTGAAAAAATATTCTAGAAAATATTCTAGAATATTTTTTTCAAGAGTGATCCTTTTTGTTATGCTAAAAGTCAGACATAAAGATGTGTTATCAAAATACAACTTGGTTTTGTCAGAAAATTTATTCCGTGATAAAATTGATAAAAATGATATTGGCAAAGTTGAAATAAGCTAAGTTCTTAACTTCTAGTCCAGTTTTTTTCCCATTGTTACAGACTTTTATCCTAAATTGAGCCCATTAAATGTACAAATCACTCACTGTGAGTTGAATTAAATATTGGGTGCTATGAAAGGGCACATGGCTTTGTCCCTTGAAGCAAATCCCAGTAGGAAGTGATATTTCTGATTTTGTATATTTATCCTGTAACAAAAATATTTGAATTTGGAGGAAATTATCACTGTGTAATGCTTGCACATGATTTTGTTCATTGTAAACATTCTTTTTTTTTTTTATGTAGAGATTTCTGAAAGTTGACTTTGGAACTAGAACATACATACATACATATATATTTATATATATATATAAATGCAAAGGTAATAAGATAGGATTTTTAATCATTTTTTGTAATGATGTCAAATTGATTTATAATCTGAATTAGAAATTATACATAAATTTGGCGAAAATATTGTGCTTCTATATATACATATGTATTTACATTCTATAATATACTTAGAATTTAGGTGGTCAGATGTTCTGATTGACCTCTGAAGTTTCTGTTTGCCTATGCCTGGGGTAATTACTGACAGTGCCCAGTTTCCCTGTGACATAGTTTCACTTTGGATGAATGAATAGTGCCTATGGTGTATTAAGGCATTGCATAGAGCAGCTGGCATATACTGGTCAATTAAAGTGAGTCTTTCTGCCCTTGTAAAGCTTACATTATAGTTGGGTTGGCCAGAAGTTTTTCTTTTCCAAATCTGCTCTTTTCATCATGTATTTCTGAGTTTGGCATAAAGCTTACCATAAAGTTTACCATAAAGCTCCCCTTTTGTTACGTTGTTTATCTACTGGTAATGAGTGCCTGCTGTAATTTAGTGTCAGCTCTATAATGCTTATGAAATCAATGCTGTTTCTTCTAATGAGACTGGAATTGGGAGTAGAGGTGGTTCACAAGATGAGGCATTTATCAACATGATGTCAGATAATAGTATTCAGTCTACACTGAGCTCTGTTTGACTCTTAAACTAACCATGATTCAACCTGGCTTAGGCCATGAGTAAAAAAAAATGAAAAACTTCCAAAAGTGGTAGTTCACTTTGTGATAGAATACAGGTAGGAATAAGGAAGGAGCATGCTCTTTCATACAAAGGAAAATTTCCACATTACTTATTCATTACCTAATTCAGAACTACTGTTTTATTATCTGAATAAAGCTTTTGCCTTTTTTTGCAGTATCCCTCTTAAAATAAGCATATTTATTCTTTAATACTGAAGTAAAGGTTGAGGTTGAATTCTGGAAAAAACTTTGTAAATTGGAATTTACATGTAAAAAGTTTAACTGCAGTTATGCAGTAACTTGTTTTCCCTGTTTGATGTTAATTATTTTTACTTCTATATAGGCATTCTATTGGAGATACCAAAGTGCCCTTTTGTCTTCAGTCTTGTGTAAAACCTTTGAAATATGCAATTGCTGTTAATGATCTTGGAACTGAGTATGTACATCGATATGTTGGGAAAGAACCAAGTGGATTAAGATTCAACAAACTGTTTTTAAATGAAGATGGTAAGAATTACCTGCAAATTGTTTGAAAAATATCTCATTTTCCAAGTAAACCTAATTAATTAATTTTTTTTTCAGAAAATTAAAAATGGTCCTTTTTTTTTAACTTGTAATGAAATTTCTGTGAAATCCATAGAGGTAGTTTAATCACCTTCTTTTTAAAATTTCATACTTTTTGAGAGTAGGCTCAGAAGATGATCAGCCAAGAAGTAAGAATTTAACTTATGACAACCTGTAGGGAAATGCCATGTAGAAAAATTTAAACGTCTGGGATTTGCTTAAAAATCATTCTGTGGAGGCAGGAGAGAGTACTAGGTGTGATTATTACTATTGGTAACTATTGCTGCTAAATAATTCTATTTGGAAAAGGTGAAATAAACATGTAGGTCTTTCCCATCAGCTTTTCTTTCATTGTTACAGGATTTTGTCCTCGTTTTATCTCTGAAATGTGCAAATCACTTAATTGTATATAGAATTAAATGTTGGGTGCCATGAAAGTATGTAAGGAAATGAAATGATAGGCCTTTATCCCACGTAGCAGATTCAAGTAAGGAGTAATATTCTCTTTCAAGCTTGTGAGGTTTCTGACTTCACTGAGTTAAGATGTAGAATTGAATAAGCTAAGACTAAAAATTGCAATAACTATTGTAAGAAATGTACTTTTGAATTTTTTTCATTTTGGTAGATAAAAAATGAAATGTCTCATTTTTGTTATTATTTTTTTTAAAAAGAGAAGGACAGTGAGAGAGAAAGAGAATAATTTTATTTAGTTTTTCATGTGACTTTCATTACTCTAACCCTTCATTGTGTATGTGATGCTGGAGTATGAACCCATGTCCTCACTCATGCCAGGCAAGTGCCATAACCGCTGAGGCACTGCTCCAGCCCCTTTTTTAAAATTATTTTTTAAAATGATCTGTGCACGGTATGCATACCTAATCACAGCCTCTTGGGAGGCCAAGGCAGGAAGACTGCAAGTTAAAATCCAGCTTCAGCAACTTAGTGAGGCCTAAGAAACTTAGCAAGACCCTGACTCAAAATAAAAATGAAAAGGGCTGGGGATGTAGCCAGTGTTTCAGCACCACTGGGTTGAGTCCCCAGTACCAATAAATAAATAAAGTTGTGACTGGTATATTCTTATGTTTCTCTTCCAGTTTTTTAAAAGCAATTACTTTTTGTTTTACCATAAACTTTTTTAATCCCGATTTTATGCAGATTTGCATAAATTATCCTTCAATAAGGCTGTCATTTAGAAGCAACTTATTTATTAAGCTCATTTAATACTGAAGTATTAAGATTTAACACTGAACGAATTAATACTTTTATACTAATAAAATATTTTATAAAAAATTATACTTTCCTATGAAAGGCAAAGGCGAATAGTCTAGGTGATTCTGGTGTGTTGATTAATTTTGAGGGAGGTATTTAAAGAAGAGAAAATTAAGAAATGTGGGGATTTGAATGTTTTAAGTATTTCAGAAACAAAAACTAAAATAGGGCTTGGGGTGAATGTACTTAATATTTTAAATAATAAGGTTTTTTGCCATGTACATTATGGTTTTAGAAATCATTTATTGATGCTATAATTCATATAAGAAAAACTCATGAAAAGAACTTGGGATTTTAACACTGATTTATTTAGTAAGAAGTGAAATACAAAATTAAATGAAGTTTTAAAACTTTGGTATTCTTAGACTTTTTCTGAGCTTGAGCCAATACTAGGAGTCTTGAAAGTAATAGTAAAATAAAGGCCTCAATAAACCAGACCTTCTTGATTTCTTTATTGATTCTGTACTTTTGAGTCTTGGTTTAGATCAACCCCAGCAAAACACATTTGCGTTTAAAATTTCAAGTGTGATTTCTGGTGAAATTATATACTATATGAATTCATTTGTGTCTATATCTAGCATTATAAAATTAAAATAAATTATTAATATTGCCCTTGTTTTATAAGATTGTGATGATCAATTAAGATTAATATGAGTACAGGAATAGATTAAGAAATGATGATGGTTTAATTTTTAGTAACTGTTTTTATATGTTTACAATATAAACTGTTTTGGTCCTATGGTAGTTGGCTGATAATTTCTATCTTTATAAAGGAGGAAACAAGTTATTTTATGGAAATGTTAGTTTTAGAAACCACAATCTCCTAGTGAAGTGTGTTTTTTTTTTAAACCTTATAGTGATTAGGTTAATCAGCAAATATTTAGATAGCCTTCCTTGTCTAAATTAATACTTCTGGAAGGTAGAGGCCTTGGTTTTTAGAATAACTTCTAGCTAAAACTGCAAGATAGAAAAAAAAAAATACCTCTAATACATAGTGGGAGAAGACTCAATTAAGAATTTCATATATTGTTAATTATGTTATCATAAAAGTCTGTTGTTGTTAGGTCCCAAAATACATGTATTGATTATTTGTATAGAGGATCATTTTTTTTTTTTTAAGAGAGGGACTGAGAGAGAAAGAGAGAAGCAGTTTTTTTTATTTAGTTTTTCATATGACCTTCATTCCTCCAACACTGTTGTGCATGTGGTGCTGGGGTTTGAACTCGAGTACCCGCCCATGCCAGGCAAGAGCCACAACTCCAGCCCTGTATAGAGGATTTGATGGAGGAGTTGAGTTGTGTTATATAAGGAAGACAGGACTGAATTTTTCTTTCTTTTTTCTTTTTTCTTTTTTTTAATGCAATCCTGGTGATTGAATCCAGGGCCTTCTGCAAGCCAGGCAGACACTGTCCCACTGAGCCACATACCCAACCTGGGGGCTGAATTGTTTAGAGAAGGTGAAGTTTGGGTGATTGGGATGGGCACCGAAGAATTAAACCATATATAGAAAAATATTGCAAGCATATGAATGTGGGATAATTAGGTATTTTAGTTTTTATATGGCATTGTAAAATTCCAGTATTGTTTTAGTCTTCTTCTTCTTCTTTTTTTTTTCTTTCTGTGACTAAAAACCTGGTAAGAACAATTTTAGAAGGAAAAGTTTGTTTTAAGGGATCACAGTTTCATGGTTTCAGAGGTCTTCATTCATAGGCCAGCTCCATTCCTTGGGGCTCGAGGTGAGACTGAACATTTTGGCAGAAGGTAGGACTCCAGGGAGCAGAGAGAGAAGCTCCAGGCCAGATAACAAAATATATACCCCAAAGGCACATACTCAGAAGACCCACCTCCTCCAGCCACAGCCAGCAGCCCACAGTTGCAAATTAATCCCTGTCAGGAGATTAGCTCACTGATTGGATTGAGGCTGTTATAACCCAATCATTTTACCTCAGGCTTCCTGAATTATGATATGTGAGCTTTTGGGGGACATCTCACATTCAAACCATAACAAATATAATGCCTAAAATACCAATATTTCAATTAAACTGAACTTTTTTTTATAGTCTTTTTTTGTCCTTTATTGTAAGTATTATCTCACTTCAAGTTAGCTTCAGTTGTGAGCTAAATATTTGTAAGGTTCATATTCTGAACTGTTTGAAGAAAAAAGTATCTTCTAATAAAACATGAAAAAACTGCATATTTTATTGCCTTGGAGAATAAATATTTATTAAAAGTGATCAGTTTTTTTACACACTTATTAAAACATTCATAAATTTCAGATGTCACCCATGTTAATTTTGTCAGTATTCTAAGCTCTAATATATGCCATTATTTCACCTGGAAGACTTTATTAAATTAGCTTATGTGTTATATTGTGGTTCATTGTATTTTTTATTTAAGAATTCTAAATTGAGCTCTTTAATTTTGCATTCCTTCTCACAGCAGAACAGGAAACAGATTTCACTGCCATGGGTCTTAGACTGGAGTTTTATACTACATTTGGGCTGGTATTATATTATCTCTTGTTGAATTCCAATTTTTCTTTTTCTTTCTTACTTTCTTTTTCTTTTTTTTTATTTTTTATTTTTTTGGTACTGGGGTTTGAATGAACGCAGGGCACTTAACCACTGAGCCACATCCCCACCCCTTTCTATTTTTTACTTTTGCACAGAGTCTCACTAAATTGGTTAGGGCCTCATTAAATTGCTGAGACTGGGTTTGAACTTGCAATCCTCCTGTCTCAGCCTACGGGGTCTCTGGGATTGCAGGAGTGTACCACTGGTGCCTAGTACTTGTTGAATACCAAATGTTCTGATAACATGGCTTTGAGCCAATGGCAGAGTGAACTGTTGATTACATCTGAAAATTGGGCTGTCATGCCATGAAATGATTTCGTGTTCCTTAAAAAATCCTTGATGTAGTTAATGTATCATTTGCAGAATTTATTACTTAAATATTTAGTGCCGGGCTGGAATGGTGGCTCGGTGGTTGCGGCGTTTGCCTGGCATGCTCAAGGACACCGGTTTGAACCCCAGCACCATATAACAGTGAAGTTTCAGGACAGTGAAGGCCACATGAAATATTAAATAAAAATTTATTCTCTCTCAAAAAAAATAATTAGTGCCCACTTTTGTGTGGATGTGCACACAACTGCCTCCTAGGTTGGTATATTTATGAATATCTGCACAACTGCAAAAATAATTTAGCATAGTCTGATTTCTATAGTCTGCTTTCTGTTTGGTTATGTGGGTTTTTTTTTTTTCCCTTTTAGGTAGATAGTATTTGGGGGCAAAAAATTGTTTCTTTGTTGCCTCTTGTCAGGTGGTATTCTTTTAGGACAGCAAGTACTTTGTGCTAGAGAAAGCAAACTTCTCTTGGTTAGCACAACTTGGAATATGTGAAATCTTCTTTGTAATACTCAAAACATAACACTAAGATTTGGTTTTAAGTTTTGGAGCAAGTCTTTATCCTGAGTAACTCAAAATGCAACAATTTTTTGTTACTATTTATTTTTCATCAACAGCATGACATTTTGACATGTATACGTTATGGAATGGTCAAACCAAGTTAATTAACATGTATTACCTTGCCTATTTATTTGTAATGTGAATATTTAAAATCTGCTGTCTTAGCAGTTTGGAAGTATATGTTGTTATTAATTAATAGTCTTTTTTTTTTTTTTAAGAGAATGAGAGGAGTTGCGGAGCAGTGGCTCAGCAATTACAGCTCTAACCTGGCATGCGTAAGGACACGGGTTTGAACCCCAGCACCACATACTCAATAAGAAATGTCAGAGCTATGAAAGCCACATGAAAAACTAAATAAAATTGATTCTCTCTTTCTCTCTCACTGCCCTCTCTTAAAAGAAAGAAATAATAATAATAATAATAAAAGAGTTTGAGGCAGAGAAAAAATCAGTTTTATTTATTTTTTCATTTCGTTTTCATTTCTCTGATACTTAGTTGTGTATGTGGTGCCAGGGATCAAACCAGGGTCCTCATGCATGCCAGGCAATAGCTGTACCACCAAGCCCTGCTCTAGTCCAATTGTAGTCATCTTTTTACCCAACCATTCTCTTGAACTTATCTCCTCTTGTCTAACTTAAATTTTGTATTCTCTGACTAACATCTCCCCAACACATCCCCTACATGCACACAGCTCTGGTAACCACTTCTTCTAATCTCTGCTTCTGAGTTCAACTTTTTAAAATTCTATGTAACAAGTGAACTCATGTGGAATTTGTTATTTCTGTGCCTGGTTTATTTTACATAATATAATATTCTCCAGATTTAATCATGTTATTATAAATTTCTATTTCCTTATTTTTTTAAGGCTGAATAGTATTCCAGTGTGTGTACGTACCTCATTTTCTTTATTCATTCATCCATTGACAGTTAAGTTGATTCCATATCTTAGCTGTTGTGAATAATGCTTCAGTAAACATGGTAGGGCAGATCTCTCTTCAATAATAGGATTGGATATATATTAAATATATATACCCAGTAGTGGGATGGCTAGATCCAAAATGCACAATTTTAAAAGCACAACTATCAAATCACAATGAAGGAAACTGGTAGACTGTAATTTGTCCATTGTTTTAGTCATTTGAATTTTTTTAATTTAAAAAATATGAACAATGTTAAAGAGATGTAATTCCACATACAACACGACTCATCCATTTAAATCATACAGTTCAGTGGTTTTTACTATATTCACAGATTTGTGCAATCATTACCACAGTCAATTTTATTTTATTTTTATTATTTGTTTTAGAGAGACAAAGGAAGAGAGAGAGAGAGAGAGAATCAACTTTTAGTTTTTCAACTGGCCTTTGTTTCTCCAACAGTTGTGCATGTGGTGCTCGGGTTTGAACCTTGGTCCTTATGCATGCCAGGCAAGCACTCCCAACTTCTGAGTCACTGTTCCAGCCCCACCATGGACAATATTAGATCACTTTCATCTCCCCCCCCCCCCAGAGAAAGCCCATACCCTTCAGTAATTGTTCCTTATTCTTCCTACCCCTGGAAATGAGTATAATCTGCTTTCTATCCCTATAGATATATCTGTTTGGGAAATTTCATATAAATGGAATCATATACTGTTTTTTTATGCCTGGCTTTTTAAAATTTAGCTTAATGTTTTTAAGATTCATCCATACTATAGCTTCTTTCTTTTTTATAATATGCTGTTTTATGAATAATGCCACAGTTTGTTTATCCACCTCTCAGCTGATGGAACCATGTGAGTTTTCATCTTTTTGACATTTTTCACAACAGTAATGCTGCTGTAAACATTTGTATACAAGTTTTTGTATGACATGTTTTTTTCTGTTGGTTATATACCTAGGAGTAGAATTGCTGGGTTATGTGTTAACTCTGTTTAACATCTTGAGAGATTGCCAGACTGTTTTCCAGTGCTCAGGGTTGTTTAATTACAGGCTTCTCTCACAGAATGGAGCTTGTTTAAATTCTACGGGGATTAGTAATATAGTGATAATGTACTATGCTAGCTTTGTCAAATTAGATAAGAACTTATTCCTGAAGAAATAAATCATTGCCACAAACAGATGAATTAGGAAGCATGCTTCCAATTAGATGTTTTCCCTGCCTGCAGGAGTTTTATGCTTGGCATTTTTGCTCTGCAGTAAATGAGAATGTAATTAGTTGAGATTTAAAAATTCTATTTATCGGGGCTGGAGCGGTGGCTCGGCGGTTATGGCGCTTGCCTGGAATGCGCAAGTCTGAGAGTTCAAACCCCAGCATCCACGTACGCAATGAAGTGTCCCAGGAATGAAAGTTACATGCAAAACTAAATAAAGATTGCTTCCCTCTCTCTCTCCCCCTTTAAAAAAAAAATTCTATTTATCATAAGAATTAGAATAGATAAGATTTTGGATGCACTTAAAATCTTAAGTAATTTTTTTAAACTGTGCAAAAAAAGTTCTTATTGGCCAATTTTAGGAAAGAATAATTTATATACACTATCTTATTATATATATCATTTGTTAGTGTTTGTTTTGTTCTTCTGCGTATGTGTATTTTTATTCATAAGAACAAAAATGAAATACTCTTTCTTAAAAAATTTATTTATTTATTTATTTTAAAGAGAGAGGGACAGTGAGAGAGACAGAGAAAGAGAGAAATAACTATATTTAGTTTTTCACATGGCCTTAGTTGCTCCAACACTTAATTGTGTACGTGGTGCTGGGGTTTGAACCTGGGTCCCCGTGCTTGCCACGCAAACGCGGAAACTGCTGAGCCACCACTCCCGCCCTGAAATACTCTTTTTAAAAAGCAAAACTGTGATCAAACCATATGTTTTTTTCAAGGTTAGTTTTAATATAGTTAACATTTGAGTGCTTTGGGTAGGAGTCAGGCACTTTCTAAGCTTTTCACGGTTTTTAGTTCAACTATTAATGACTCTGAGGCATAAGTTGCAGTTATCTTGTTTACAGAGGAGAAAACTGAGATGGAGTTCAGTTACTTGCCTAGTGACAGAGGGTCACATAGCTAGTGAATGGCAGAATTAGAAAATTTTGATTTATTTTTATATTATTACTTCTGACTCTGTGTATGAATCCTTGTTTGACTATATGACTATTAGAACAAAATCCTAGAAGTAAACTACTGGTTTGAGATGTAGCCAATTTCAGAATTCAAATTTCCTCCAAAAAAAGCTACTATGATAGATTGACTTACATTTAAAAAAAAAAAAGTTAATATTTATGAGAAGTGCATGAAAGAAAATAGTACTGTTTGAAATAATACTATTGCTTTTGTATTTTACAGATAAACCACACAATCCTATGGTAAATGCTGGAGCAATTGTTGTGACTTCATTAATAAAGGTAAGATGTTGATGTTTCCTTTTAACTTAGTAAACTTTTTGTAATAACTACAGCATAACAGTGAATCTTGGATTGTTTAGATAGGACTATGAAAAGTTTTCTCTTGGTGTTAAAGGGTTAGGATTTTTATTTGTTCCAAAATAAGTGATGTTGTAACTTTAAGACCAAAATTAAAAACAGATGACTCATTGTAAATCCCAACAATTAATTACTCTTGACTTGAAAATTTGGCAAAGATTTAAGAAGTCTGCTGAACAATAAGGCAGAGAGGTTTTCTTCTTAAATTTTTAACATTTTTTCTTCCTTCTCTTCCTTTTGGCTCTTCTAGAATGAACAGATGTTAGCAGAATTAAAAGCGTTTTACTGTATAATGTTTGTTATCAGCATATGTAAGAACAAATGAATGTTCTAGTAGCTTGTGTTTAAGACAAAGTACATTTACTATTGAATGTTCTCAGGTCCTTCATAATCTCATGAGCTGGAATCATAGTTTTCATTTGAAATTGTTTCATTTGCTTTACTTAAATCATGCCATAAAGATAAGTAAGGCTTATTCCAATTATTAAGTTCTGTTATTTTTCTTATGCTTTGACATGTGTGTTATTTGTTGGTTTTTTTAGTGTTTAGTTTGCCTTAATAATTGGAAACTCTAATGTTTTGAAATGTTTGACATGTGTGAAAATGGTTCTATTGTATGATAGATTTTTTTTCTATCACACAATTTTAGATTCTGATTTTTAATTCTAGTTATACATTTTATTTATATTGAAATAAATTTCATTTGTGTCTGGAGCATTTATATTCTTCCTTTAGTAAATCTGTGCCTATTTATTTCAAATTAGAATAAAACATAAGGACTTTGTAAATACATTATTATAGATGGGGGCACCTTGGTTAGATAAGAAATGTTCAAGGATAAATAACACCGTTGGCCCAGTTCACAGAATTCATCTAATTTGTATACCAGAAACCCTGTCTTAACTCTCATGAGTTTTATATCTTCATGAGGAAAAGCTTTTAAAATAAAAGGCGACTATCTTATGAATATGTATTTTAGTTGCTGTCATGGGGCAATTGCTTTATTAGCACCAGCCCATTTAATTCTTAAAATTCTAATGAAGTAGATTATTATAGCCAAATATTTTAAAATTAATTAATTTTAATAGGCTGTGGAAATTTTTTGTTTTCCTCATCTAGGTAATGATGGCTATTTTATATCCAAGAAAGTTGGCATTCTGAGGTGAAAGAAATTACCATAGAAAAGGGCAATGTGATTATGTGCAAGGCACAATTAACGCCTATAGGTAGCTTACATTGTAGTATGGAATATGCACAAATATATGGCCACTTACAATTAAATTCAATAAATGTTATAATGAGCAAGTCTCATCAGTAATTTAGTTACATAAATTAGAAGTAAGGAAAGTTATTTATAATACAATGTATGTGTTAATGCTTGATTTTAAAAACATTAGAATGGTTCTCAACCACTTCGGGGTTTTCCAAAAAAAACTGTCCACATGCCATGATTTTACATAGATTTTAGAGGGTTCATTGGAAGACCCAACTTAGGAACCATAGCAATGGAAAAAGAATAACATAGCACACCAATAGTGTTTTCAAGAAGGGCATGTATAAATGATTAACAGAAAACTTCCTTAATTGCATGCAGTTAGAAATCTTTTTGTTTAATGATTCATGGGTTTAATCCATTACACTGAAATGCTGCATGTGGTAATTGCATGTCTGGTCATATCACACCATCACTTCATTAGTTTTATTATGCATGGACAGTTATAAGCCACAAGCTAAACATTGAACCACTTTAGTACAATTAGAAACATCAGAGCAATCAGAAAGAGTTAAATACACACATGCCCCCAACATAAGTGTGGTTTAGTGTCCAATACTGCAAAAGTTTAAATGAGTCATCTTGAATTTCCAAATTTGATCAGTGGTTTTTAAATTGATAAAAAAATTAAAATTTACTGTACTAGTTGGAAATGAGGCTTTGGGATATGAATTCATATTTAAGATTATGTTTTGAGTTTTGGTTTTTAGAATGTGTTTCATAGTGTTATTATTTTTTTAACCAAACTTCATATAAATCTTGTAGTGGGAAGCCTGATACAGTCAATGTGTAAACTTTCTGCCCTTCTAAAGCCCTTGATAGGGACCTTTTAAAGAAAAAATTTTAAATGCAATGTGAATATCTGTATGCAATCTCTGCAAGCTGTGTGATCACATAATATTTACCAATTGGTAATGGTTGGAAATTCCGATAGTAAAACCATAGACAGAGGGCCCTTAGAAATTGTCAGGCCTAGTTCTCTTTTATATACCTTAGGAAACTGAGCATGGACAGGTTGTACCAGCAGCAGAATGGGCTTTCAACTAAATCTCTCTATATTTTGTTTGTTGTTACTAAAATTTACTGTGCCATATATAACAGGTGTTTGCCATCTCATTTGATGACATATTTGACTTTAACTAGTATAGTTATATGGTCCAGAAAATGCAGAAATATAACTTTCTTCATTTGTTAGTTGTACAAAAGATACTTATTGTTGACTTAAAAGTTGCATCTATTTTTTTAGTGGGTGTATGTACTTATAGGACATAAGTCAGTGCCTTCTCTCTGTAAGGAAACAGACCTATTCCCAAGAACCTTATATTTCAGGGCTCAAAGCATGGATATTTTACCATGGCTACTAGATTCCAAGCTCTGTTTTTACCTCTTCTTTTAGTTGATCTTAGGGCTGGTTTGTGATTTTTTTTTTTTTTCCATTCAAAATTCAGGGCTTTACTATTGTGCCATTAAAACATTTCTCCTAATGTTTTACTCCCTTCCCAGAACCAAAAAAGAAAAAAAAAAATTTAAGTAGAGTCTTTAGTAAGACTCTTTATTTGATAATTTTGTAGTATTGATATTTTTTCCTTGTAGGATTGGTGGTGATCCTCAGGAAATGGGGGAAGAGGCAGAGCAAATGTTCAAAAGGATTAGCAGATTGTGGAAAAAAGGAGGATTTGGACAGAAGGAACCTGTTGCATAAATTCTTAACTACTAAACTTATAGGAAAACTCCAATATTTAAAATTTTAAACAAAGCTATATAGGTAAATACCTTTTTAAAAACAAATGTCATTTTATACTTAAAATGCACATAATTTAAAAAACATAAGGGTTACTATACTTCCTCACTTCTTCTCTATGGTAGATACTAACATTAAAGGAATACTTTTTGCTGCAGTCTGTTTTATTGATGATGATGATGATGATGATGTGTGATTGCTTTATTTAAAGAAAATAAAATAAATTTGAAAGGAACATAGACAATGTCTAGGTGAAATAGTATCTTCATTATATAATATTTTTTTCTTTTCATTGATAAAAGTTTCACATAGTTTTATTTAAAAGTCTGAAGACTTCAGGATTAGAGTGGGAAAATGAGGAGAGTGTATAGCAAAACAATTGCTACTCTTGTTTTTTTTTTTAATTTTAGAAATAGAGTAAGATGCATGGTCTTCTGGGTTTGTGACTTTATTCTAGTGGTAGTTTCTAGTTTTTATCATTTGAAGAATTTTATTTTTTTAAAAATCAGAAGTATTTTTGATTTTAAAAAATTGAGTTTTTCTCTTTCACTTTTTTAAACAATTTAATTATACTCTGAAAGATCAAGACAAGTTTAGTTAATGTATATGTAATCCTTCATTTGATTGTATTAGCAAAACCTTGATTAAATTTGTGTATTAGTCACATTTTTAAGGTGGTTTGTGACTGAACAATAATACAAATGATGCCTTGAACTTGGTAACATTCAGAAGACAGGATTATATTGGGGTTTTTTTGTTTGTTTGTTTTACTTCATGCTTATGTCAGTGACACCTTTGAGATGTTTTTAAAATCAAAGGTTAAAATTTTACCAATAGAATTTAATGTTCTTTTTTACTTTTAGGGCTAACCTATGAAAACACTAGATCTAGAACAACACTTTTTTTACCTATAACATTTATTTTTTATTAAATTTTCACTCAGTTTTCTTCAGAATATACATTCTATAACTTAATAGGCATACTTAATAGGCAGGATCTGATTACTCTTTTCACACAAATCACATGGTTTGCTTTTACAGGTCATCTGGTAAATGGATTAGAAATTTTGGTATATATATATTTGTCCAATTTAGTTTCTTTTAAAAATGTTCCTAGCATATGTACATTTTATTATAATTTTTCAAAATTAAAATAACACAGTATCTAGTAATGCTTGTGTTGTGATCTTCAAACTGGTATAAACATATCCCTAGATACATGAAGGAATAAAGGACATTGATCCTTTAAGACAGTTTCTCAATAGTTTCCATATGTGCCTTTCTTAATTAATCTTCCTGTGGTCTAGATGTCCTGTTTTCCAAAACAAAAGCATACTTTCTGCCAAATTTTATTATGGCACACCACTTCAGGTCCTAAAAACCTCTTGGGTGCCAACAAGAGGGAACATTTTGAAATACTGAAGTCAGAGGCATTGAGTTTGCAAATGATAGTAATGACTGGTAATAAGTCCTGTTGTATTTCAGGTTGTTTCCAGTTCTTTGGTTTCAGTCAACTTGAAAGAGGGTTTAAGTGAGTTGTCAGTTAATAAGAGCACTAGTGTAAATTTTGAGGATAGATTATTGTGTGACTTCTGTTGTGATGAGGCAGACTTTTGATATGATGAGATACAGGTATATAAAGATTTGGGTGACTTTACTATAAACAAACCTTTTACTATTTTAATCTGCTCATCTGTTTTAAGAATGGTTTCTCAGCTTATCTGTAACAACTAAAAATAGGAAGAGAATTAGTCCTTATTTACTCTATCAATAGAAAATACCCATTGATACATGAATTCAAAATCAGTTACTATTTCAAAAGGGAAAGAAAATATTCAAAAAGAGAGCAATGTTGCAAACTAGTATAGGAGATTATTAGAAAATCAACATTTTTCCTTTAACACACAAAATAAACAGATTGTTTAACCAGCCTCTGTGTGGCCACTCCTAGCTTATGATTATTAGATCCCATGTATCCCAGAAGTACATGATATCTCTTTGAGAGATAGAGGCAAATACATTTTATTGACTTTAGTTAAATGCCATTTCCAGAGTAGATAATAAGAATAAACATTAATCTTTATACTTAAGTAGGAAAGTTTTGGGGAGAAACATTTCTTCAGTCAACATAATCATTCAGTATTCTGTTTTTCCCTATTTACATAATCTACCTAGGGCATTTTTACTAGTTTACTCAAAATACATAATGATAGACATTGGTCAATATTAATTGTTTCTTAAGGACAATATAAAAGCAAACCTTAATTGTGTTTTAATTAAGCCACAAAGTAGACCAAGCATGTAGTGTGTGACCCCAATCTACAATTGAAATGGTTTTCATTTTTAAATATTAAACATGAAAGCTCAATAAGGATAACTTGTATTGCTTTTAAATTATATACTTTAGGTCAGAGAATGAAAGTTCAATATAACTTGTTTATTTTATATTAATTGCATAGCCCGTAATCATCCATGTGACATCCTAGTGCAAATGCTGACATCCTTTTCCAAAAGAGTTGTTTTTTTTTATTTTCTTCTTCTTTTTTTTTTTTTGTGTGCTTTTTCTAAGGTTAAAAAGGTTTTTGTGGCTTAAATGTTGTTACATATTTTACAGCATTAGGACTATGGAATATTTTGACAACTGCAACAGTTCAATGAAGTTGGTAATTTCTTCTTTTAATTATTTTTCATTGAACAGCTTTGGAGTTACATTTCTTCATTTGATTTCTGCTATATTATAAGGAAAAAGTTTAAAATATCAAAGGATGACTTACAGAAAATATATAGATAGGGATTACAGTCTAGCTGTTCTAAATTAGCCTTAAGTATTGTTAATGTCTAGTTTTGATGAAATATTGTGGTGTTCCTTACAGTTACCAGTTGTATATGTGTGATTGCACTTTTTTCTTATGTAAGTTGATTTGTAGAGTTTCACATATTATCAGCCATACCCTCATCTTCTCGTTAAGTGGAGAATGAACTGGCTTTATTCAATTAAACAGTGCTCTGCAACAGGTTTCCCCCCATAATAGCATTTGGAAGTATGTGTTTTGGATTTGTTGAGGGTGAATTTTTAAAAATGTTTTTAAAACTAGTTGTCAAATTATTTTATTTTAAGCCTGTTTTAGAGATTAGAGATGTATTGTTTCTCTTGGGTGCATATCACCAATTAATACGTTTGATTTCAGATCTACAACTTACTGCTTTGTAAACTTCGCCGAGGTAAAATGAAACCATTTGGCTACTTGAACTGATCTACGTTACATAGGTTTTTTCCTAATGACTTTTGCAGTAGATAACATATCAGAAATAGAAGTGATGAAACAATACATCTTCCACACTCTCAATTGGCCTAATATAATGCTGAATACCATTGTGGCTAATTTTTAGAAACAAATATTATTTTTTAAGTTCAAGTATTATTATTGAAAGTAACAGATATTAAGGGTAGAGCTTTCTCCACACTAGTAAAATGTATCCAAAATGTTTGCATATTGTAGAATTGTAAAAGATTAGTCAGTTTTGCAATATAACTCATTTTTTTCTAACTCAATTAATAATGGTTTTAGGGTTTTAAAAAACAGATTGTTCTTGATTGAAATTATTATTTATACATACATTCTTTTTAAGGGTGAGACTTTATTTTAAGTTTTTTAAAATATAAAATTAAATAACGTACATTTTGTTAGATTATGTACTGTTGTGAAAGATAAGGGAATTTTAGGATAACTTATTAAAATTCTGCAAATTTGGGTTGAGTAGATATATACTTAAAATAAAGCATTCCCTTTGTAATGTTTATTTTTTTCTCAACATTATGGGTATTAAAGAACATGAATAATGTTTAAATATTAAATTACTTTAGAAATATTTCCTAGTTTTAAAAGTACTAATGTACTGTATTACAGTGGTAGCTATTTGAAATTTTATATTAGCTTAAAGCTTAACTCTGGTGGTGTGTGTGTTAACATACTATGTCTCATTTCTTCACAGCAAGGAGTAAATAATGCCGAAAAATTTGACTATGTAAGTATAATACAGAATTCCATTTTCTTGCTACATTATTTATACATTGGTTTTTTTGGTTACTGATATTTCCTAATTTTTGTTTATAGGTGATGCAGTTTTTGAATAAGATGGCTGGTAATGAATATGTTGGATTCAGTAATGCAACGTGAGTCTGATTTGTGGCCTAGGCTTTTATAATTGGTCATGCCTGTTTTAACAAAATAATCTAGATTATGGAATTTTATTTTTAATACTGTTTTGTTACTTCTCATATAACCTACAGTGTTTTTAGAATTAAAATGCTCTCTCTTGTTGGTCCTGGGAGTTATTTCAGTGAATAAATAATTATTTAAAATTTGATCATTAGAGGGAAATGAATGATTTCTAAATTAAACATCAGGAACATTTTAAAATTCTTTAAATGTTTTTAATAAATTTCTTATAGGTAATCATAGAATCAGAAGGAGACCCCCACGTTTACCTCAAATTACTGGCACTTATTCAGTTTTCTCTTTGCCTGTAATACCTGCCTTGCCACTTTTATCTCTCTGTGCCTGGCTAACTTCATTTTTACTCCATTTTTGTTTTGTTTTGTTTTGAAAATCACATTCTACAAAAAAGTTGTATTTCACTTATATTCTCTGATTAATATTTGTCTCATGTTTTTTCTTAATCTTTCTTTTTAGATAGATAGCAGAATCTATTCCTGGCTCCACTGCTTAAATTCAGTTTTCTACACCTCTCATTTCAGTAGTCGCTTAATGTATCACTCATCTTTTCTTTCTTTCTTTCTTTCTTTTTTCTTCCAATTTCCCAAGATGATGTCAGAGTTATCTTTCTAAACTCTAGATCTGACTGGGTAACTTGTTTGAAAGCCTTCCAGCTTACATTTTGTGCACAGTCAGGAGCTATTGCATTTTTTTTTTTTTTTTTTTGCATTCATTGGCCTTAATAATCTGGTCCATTCTCTTCTAGCTTGATGTTTCTCCATTCTTCTTCCTACACCATTTCCCAGATATATCAAAGTATGTTCACTCAATGAAGTTTTGTCTTTTGTACGTTTATAACTGTTCTTGGCGCATGGAATTTACCACTGCCTAAACTGCCCCCTGAAATCTTAGTCGAGTGAGTCCTATGCAAGATCCATTCTGTCTGTTCTGTTCTCCGTGTAATTTGCATGGAATTCATCAGTTGGAATTAATTAATTACTTTTGGGGAAAACAGAGTATCACACAAGTTTTCAGTATATTTTAATAATGGAATGTTTGAGAATTTTTAAATTAGCTTCTTTGTTCAGAAAATAAGAATATTAGGACATGAGTTCCATTTCTGTCCTTTTATAGCTGAGAGGATTAAGATTGAAAGAATTATCACTTTAAATGACCTACCCAAGGCCACATATCTAGCCTATTGACAGAATTGAGACTAGATAACTCAGATGTTCTGTTTCTTAGTTCAGTATTCTTTATACTGTATTTTCTGATATAAATTAAAGAATCTTTACATTTTTGCAGAAAGTAAATGCAGTACTTTTTTTTTCTTTTAGGTTTCAGTCAGAAAGAGAAAGTGGAGATCGAAATTTTGCAATAGGATACTACTTAAAAGAAAAGAAGGTTTTTCAAACTTTTGTTTCTATTTCAAATTGTACTTTTGTTACATATTTGATAAAATATGACCACACATCCTAAGAACTCTTCAATATTCTTTAAGTAACTACTTATTACTATTTAAAGTGCAGAAGTGGCTGGGCACCACTGTAGCTAATTCCTGTAATTCCAACTACTTGAGAAGGCTGAGGAATCAAGATCACAATTTTGAGACCATTCTTAGCAACTTAGCAAGACTTTGTCTCAAAATAAAAAATAAAGGCTGGGGCTGGGGATAGCTCAGTGGTAGAGTGCTCCTGGGTTCAATCCCCAATACCTGGGGGGGGGGAAGTGCAGAATTATTTTCAAAGCACTCAAATCATTGTTACTAAATTGTTAATATAATCATTAAATTTATTTATATCTGGCAGTATTCAAATATTTAACTAGTTACAGTAATGCAGATTCTGCTTGAGGTTTCATCCGTTGTTTTAAAGTGCAATGCCTGATGAGTGTTGATTACCCTTGATTTTTAAAATTTAAGTCTTAAGTCTAGTGACTTAAGACTCAAATCAGTTTATCATTGTCAATTAAATTAGTACCTAGAAATCTGTATGATGTGATATAATTCTACATTGTTTGTTTCATGTTTATACCTTTTTATAGGTTACATTCTATTTTGTTCTCAATTAGAATGAAAAGTATATATTTTAAACTTAATCATGACATGTTCTTTTACTAATATGCATATTTTTCCTTGTGTGCCTGTGTTTTCAATTGCCTGTTTTTCAGTGTTTTCCAGAAGGCACAGACATGGTTGGTATACTAGACTTCTATTTCCAGGTAATTTAATTTATGAACTGTGTACATAAATGTGTGTCTTAAATTTTGCAAAAGTGACATTTTGGAGATGTCTCTGAAATCTTGATTCTCAGTCATGAGAAAATTCATTTTGCATTGATTTATCTAAAAGAAAAAAAAGTCTACACAAAAGGTGTGCTCATGTCTATATCTCCTAAAAATACATACTTCAGAATGGAATAGGGAAAATTTTTTCCATAAACTTATTTAGTAAGTGATATATAGTCAGAAATTGGCTTCTCCTGATTATAAATGGATCTCTATTTTCTTACCTTTTATATTTTGTTTAAGAGAAGCTATTTATCAGAGGGTAGATATCCAGTGTTTTAAATTTTCACCTGACTTGCTATCTTTTTGTAATCTTTGTTACTGTCCTTTCCTGGTTTAATTGGTGCTAGAAGGATAATTGTTATTTCTTCAATGTCACAAATGAGTGTTTTTCTAAGTTAGAGAGTAGCTGTCAATATTCATTGGGCAACAGGTAGCAGACAGTGTTCATAATCTGATGTGATATAGTCCTCAACTTAATAAAGCCTTCCTGTAGCTTACATAGTAGGCTATGTTATTTTTAATATCTAGCTTATCTTTCTTACATTTGCCTGTCTTTACTTTTGAAGGTACTTTAGTTTTAACCTTTTAGTAATTTTATAGAATATACAAGGCAGGTTGATAACGAACCAGATTTTGATGGAAGTATAGGTCATAGTTTATCATCTGCCTAATGTGAAAACCCATGAATTGAGAATCTAGTCTATCAATATAAAATATAAAGTCTAACCTTATTTGTCATATGAGTCAGTTTCAGTTACTGGGCCCTAGTGTCATTATATGGCATTTTCTTGACCTAAATTACTTGAATATATTGAAGATAACATGAGATGTATGTGTGAAATGCCTTTGAAACAAAATCTTACATGAAATATAGTATCATTTTTACTCTTACCCAATAACCTTTACTTTTCCCCAGCCCATATAAATTTTTTCCATAAGTTAAAGGTTCTCTTCCTTCAGAATACATATTTGGTTTTAGATGTTAATAGCTTAGGTGCTATTAATCTACTGTGAAATTTCTATATCTCTGGGCAAAAATCAAGAGATAACTATACAGGAGTAACTAACTATATTGGAAAAGGGCTGCATCTAATTAAGTGAATGTCCAAAAGTTATTCTTAAGTTGGCATTTTTCAAATTAAGGGAATGTCACTTTACAATAAAATTTTAGTTAATACTAACTATAAATTAGGAAATGATTTTTAGAACTTAAATTTTATTTCATTTAGAAATCCTTTTATGATTAAATCAACCTATAAGTTTTTGCTATGTAGGGCAATATAGTAAGTAGATTTTGTAGTTTTGGAGAAGTTCTTTCAGTATAAGAGGAAAAGGTAAAAGTTGATCCAAAAATGACTCCCACTCAAAGCTGTACAAACTCTGTTCTGATTAACTGCAATTCATTTTCTTCCTTGCTGTTCCAAACTGTCCTTTAGATCTTGCAATTTGACTGAAGAAAGTTATATAATCTGTGGACCCAATCTCCTCCTCTTCCTTCGCCTTTCCCTTTCTCCTCCAATTTTGGTTATTGTCATTTAAAAATAAAATGTGGAGGAATTTAGTATTTTAGTTTCATGGGAAAGTTTGGCTTTGGTTTGATAAACTGTTTCTATTACCTTGATTTTATTTAAATGAAAAAAATGTCCTAGAGTATCAGGTTTTCTCTTTTTTCATTCATCATGATGTATCTATCATCCATACTAAATATCAAATATTAATAAGTAATCTAAAGATAACATAGTTTAGGCTCACAGAGCATTCAAACTAGAGCTATCTTAGATGGTCTTCCTCTCTGTCCTTTGCATGTTGCTGTGTAAATGGGGATGTTGAGCTTTGTTATATAGGTGAAATGTCAGACACTTTTACATTTTTTTTCCTTGAAGTGGTATTTTCTCATGTAGACTGTTATAATGTTCTTGTATGTTGCTTTATCTTAAACATGTAATGGGGCTTATTTTTTTCTATTGTGTTAAAATAATTATGTTTATATAATCTATTACATAATTAATATTAAACAGATCTGATTCTCACATAAACAATAATAAATCTTAGTGCTTAGGGACAAGCTCTTTTTAACCTAGTTTTGCCATTAAAACTCTGAATAACTTTGGGCAAATCAGGATATATCTTAAAGAGACTAGAATTTTAGTCAGTTAAAATCTTTGGAATGACCTCATGTTACGTTAAAGTCATTTGTTTCAAGGAAATATTTCAGAGCTGTATGAAATACCAGATAAAATAGATCATCTTTTTCTTTAATTCAGCATGTTCTTACATATTGGAGTGATTTGTTGCTACACATTCATATATGCATAAATAAGGACAAAGTAACTTGAGCCTGATCCTTATCCAGCTTCAAAATAGATGATCTTAGAATAATACTAAAATAACACTAGCCTAAATTTTTAGAAGTCATTTTTTCCTTTGTTTTAGCTGTGCTCCATAGAAGTGACTTGTGAATCAGCCAGTGTAATGGCTGCAACACTAGCTAATGGTGGTTTCTGCCCAATTACTGGTGAAAGAGTATTGAGTCCAGAAGCAGTTCGAAATACGCTGAGTTTAATGCATTCCTGTGGCATGTATGATTTCTCAGGGCAGTTTGCTTTCCACGTAAGTAATTGTTTATTAATCTTAATTTTCTCTGGCAAGAATCAAGTCTGGACTGGTTCCCCCCCCCCCCCATGCAGCTTGAACTTTGCTTTTAAAGCTGTATATTAATTTTTGAAAGAGAGACTTATTTTCCAGGTTAATTTGTTACAAATTGGTAAGAAATAGTTAAACAGTGTACCAGAGGTTCTTAAGAACTTGGAAGCTTAATTTACAGAACTTCATCCCTCTCACTTGTAAGGTATTTCTATAGACAAAGTTAGTACAGACTTTCTTTACTTTTATTTGTTAATTTTCAGCATTATGATGACTACATACCTCCAGCATTTCTAAGTTCAGAAAGAGTACATAGATATGATATTTAGCATCTTTGGTTAAAGACTCTTAGTAAGATACAATAGTACCATATTACATATAGAATATTAACATCATTAATTTAAGTGTTAAATTTAATATCAAAATATTCAGATTCCTGGGATTGTTTTATAAATTATTATATTATTTTATTTTGTTTGACTTGGATGCAAATAAGGACCATATGTTGTGATTGGTTGTGTCTCTTTTTATTTTCTTTTTAAGGATGTATTCCATATGTTTAATTTTTTTTAAAGACAGGGATGGTGAGAGAGAGAGAGAGAATGAATCAAGTTCTGTTTAGTTTCCCATGTGGCTTTTGTTGCTCTGACACTTAGTTGTGTACATGGTGCTGGGGTTTGAACCCACGTACTTGCACATGCCAGGCAAGTGCCGCAACCACCGAACCACTGCTCCAGCCCATTTTTTTTTTTTTTAAGAGGGACAGTGAGAGAGAGAGAAAGAATCAATTTTATTTATTTTAGTTTTTCATGTGGCCTTTGTTGCTCTGACACTTTTTTGTGTACATGGTCCTAGGGTTTGAACCTGGGCCCTCATGCATGCCAGACAAGCACCATAACCGCTGAGCCACTGCTCTAGCCCTTTTATTTTCTTTTAAACTGTAAGTCTCAGGAACCATCTCTTTTTCTCTATGTTTTTGGTTGAGTCATTTATCTTATATAGCTTATTTCAGTTTAGATTTTGCTTATTACATATGTTCTGTTGTGTTTTTTATTTTATGTGAATTGTACTATCCAATTCACATGTTTCTTTGTGGCTTGTTTTATTTGGTTTTGTGCAAAATTGCCTCATTGGTATAGCTTTATCAAGAAGTACTTAGTGGGCTAGAGCAGTGGCTCAGTGATTACAGTGCTTGCCTAGCATACGCAAGTACATGGGTTCGAACCCCAGCCCAGTGTACACAGTGGGAGCAACAAATGTCACATGAAAAACTAAATAAAATTGATTTTCTCTCTCTCTCTCTCTCTCTCTCTCTCTCTCATTGTCCCTCTCTATTAAAAAAAAAAAGTACTTGGTGTCTGAAGGTTAGTAAGCCATTAATAAATACTGCCCCATTATACTATAAACACATTGATATCAATGATTTTTATTGTTGAAATTCTCTTGTTTAGATTTATGCCTTAATTTTTAAAACAGTTCCTTTATTATTGAGCATAACATTTCTTATTTTAAAATGTTTACATGAATGCCTATTTTATCAACTTATTTTCAGGTTGGTCTGCCTGCAAAATCTGGAGTTGCTGGGGGCATTCTTTTAGTTGTCCCCAATGTCATGGGCATGATGTGCTGGTCCCCTCCTCTGGACAAGATGGGCAACAGTGTTAAGGGAATTCACTTCTGTCATGTAAGCAAATTTTCTTAATGAAAATAACGACCATTTGAGTTTAGCCACCCAGTGATTCTATTTTTTACCTCTTTTTCATAGTTTATTCACTTTTGGTACTCTTAACTGCCTGTGTGACAGATAACTGGGTAGCCATGAGGAGCTTCAAGTTGACTCTACCAGATAGTTCCTTTTTAATTATTCTCACAAAAAGTTGCATTCGTTTAATGCTTATATTCTAATTTTCATGGTTATAATTAGTTTTTAGTTTTCAGAAACTCAACAAAAGATATTGAGAAGTAATTTAAAATCAAGCTGGGCACAATGGCACATGCCTGTAATCTCAGAGGCTCAGGAGGCTGAGGCAGTAGAATTCCAAGTTCAAGGCCTTGGCAACTAAGGAAGCCCGAAACAACTTAGCAAGACCCTGTATCAAAAATAAAAAAGGGCTGGTACCAAAAAAATTTTTTTTGAATTATGGTTTATTATATCATTAATATGCATAATTGATTTATTATCTACCTTTATAAGTCTTTGTTTAGGAAATAAGCACTATAAATTAAAATGAAGATAAATTTTTAAAAAAATCATTACTACTTTTGATTAATAGTTTGTTATCATGTAATATGTATTACTTCCCAAAGTCCATGTTAAGTACCATGTTTTTTGCAGACTTTTTTCTCAATTAAAATTCTGATTTATATTTTCAGTCTTTTATATTTTACTCAAACTAGAGAATGACCTTGACCTTGGATTTTATATAAAGTAGCATATAATTGTAACCAGAATTCTTACTTACATTTTTATGGCATTTTATAGTTATTTCATAGAATTCTTTTCATATGATCTGTTATAAATCCTGTTTTATAGAAGATGGAAGTTAGAAATTCAGGTGGTTGAGCCCTAGGGTCATGCTGATAAGAGTGTTATCAGGACTTGTATCTTTATTCTGATTTCACTTCTCTTCCCGATACATCATGCTTCTCTGTTAACACACAATAATTATTTATTAATTAGTTAATTTATTTATTTATTGTGGTACTTCTACCACTGAGCTGCATCCCCAGTCCTTTCTGTTTTTTATTTTGAAGCAGGATCTCACTAAATTGCTAAGGCTGGCCTTGAACTTGCAATCCTAGTTGCTGGGATTACAAACCTCTGCCACCATGCTGCCCAGCTGCAGTGGTGATTTCAGTGAGCAGTTAAGCTGGACAGTATATTTGCAGTTTGTTAAAACATGAATAAAAACATAGCTAGTGATTAGCTAATTTCTTAAACCTGTTCTGTATAACTCTTTACAGGATCTTGTTTCTCTGTGTAATTTCCATAACTATGATAATTTGAGACACTTTGCAAAAAAACTTGATCCTCGAAGAGAAGGTGGAGATCAGAGGGTAAGCCAAAGTCTATCTTAGATCATTCTGTAATATTGTTTTAAGACAAATTGAGATTCGCCTGTTTAAAACTTAAGTTTGTTAGTGGTCTCATGTCTTTCCCGATCACAAATGAATACAAACAAATTGTTGGCATTTTTATCTTGGATCACATAGATATTAAATATTGCTTTTGTTATTTAAATTGGAATTAGTTAACCCAAGGACTGGGGCTGGTTTTCTGCTATTTTTGAGAAAGACTTTTAGAATTGATTGTTATAAAAAGATATTGGAAAGTGCTACATGCTGTTAATCTAAAGAGAAAATCTTGTTTTTACTCTTAATATTTGTCATAGTTCTGAATTAAAGTTTATGTAATTCCTTGCCTACTTTGTGGATAAATATGTGAGAGACCTTATGAGGCCTCATAAGTTTTATAAGTCATTGTAGATGTCATATTTTTTCTAGAATCAGTGTTTGATCGAATATTCCTCATACTCTTAAGTCCTGTTTATTACAAAATTTGGCTTCATATTATTATATGTATATATTCTTTTTTAGAGCTAGTATTAAGAATCAGGACTTAAACTTTTTTGATCTATATATGGTTTTTTATTGGGCCAAAGGACTTATACTGAGAATTTTAATTTAGTGCCTTTGCCTCCTATGTAAATGTTAGAGTAAAATTACCTATTAGACTATGAAACAATTATAAACAATTTAATATATACCAAGTAATTTTTGTTAGTGGCAAATTAAATTTTTGTTAGTTGTGACTTCTGATAATGTATGAAAATTATGTGAAGCTAACATTAGGAACTTCTATGGGAGTCAACATGAGTAATATGAAGTAAAGTGTGTCAGATGGTGGTGGGTGAATATGTTAACAGATTTTAATAACATTCATTGAAAAATGCCATTTTATAGCTTGGACCTTTCTTCACTCAAGTACACTAATAAATTATGTATGTTGCTTGAACAACTAGCATTCCTTTGGACCATTGGACTATGAAAGTCTCCAACAAGAACTTGCTTTAAAAGAGACAGTATGGAAAAAAGTGTCACCTGAGTCAAATGAGGACATCTCCACAACTGTAGTATATAGAATGGAAAGTCTGGGAGAGAAAAGCTAAAGAAATGGGTTCTAGTTTCAGAATGTTTCATCATTTAACCTTTCAAACATCTTTAGCTTTTTTCATACTATAAGTATTTATTTGAATTTTTTGTGTTCTCAACCTTAGGTGCTGGAACCATAAAGCTTTTAAAAAAAAATTTTTTTTTTTTTTGCTTGTAATCTTTGTAAAAAAGATAATACATTAAAAAGTGGATTTGTTGGTCTTTAAAAAGTATTTACAAATGAATAAAGCAGATTTGCTTTATTTTTAAATAATTCAAAAGAGAAATTTTAAAAATTCTTGATTTAGTAAAAGTTCTTAACTGCATAGCCCATTAAGGTGTCATTTCCTAGTTCTAAAATATACAAATTGAATTAATAAATTATCATATTTAGTTTTTTTCTTTTCCAGTTTTAAAACTGACATGATGTTGATAGTAGCAATAGAAAGTACTTCCATGGTAAATACAAAGCTAAAAAGGCAAAATAATGAATCCCAAATTACTTTATTTAAAATAGCGCAGTAGATTATAAAATTATTTTGTTTACATTTATGCCATTTTTAGTGATAGATTGGCTTTAAATTTTAAAAGGTTCTTTTAAAACTTTAACAAATACTTAAAAATATATCTCCTTGCTTTGTTACTTTGCAACTCCTGAGTCACCTATCATGTACGGGAGTGTCTGTATCACTAAAACCTTCCAGCCAAAGAATTTCATTGTTAGAAAGTTATAATGGTTACTCAGAAGAAGAGACAGTGTATGTTTTAAATATGAATTTTATTTTCATATTATCCACATAACCTTTTCTGTTATATTTAATTATGAATGGCAGATTTTAATTCTAGCTTTTAATTATTCTAATAATTTCACAAATGCTAATGAATATCTCTTTTGTGATAAATTATAACGTCTCATAAAGTTTGTTTCATTTGAATTCTCTTAGAGTACTTAGGAAATGAATTTAGTCTGAAGGTAGTTAAGTGTGCTACTAAAATATGTTCGATCTGAATCATTTTGTTCAGTTATAAAAATGCAATATTGAGAATCAAAACTTGTTTTTAAGAGAGAAATCATAGGTTATACATAACCTGGTTTCAAACAAGTATATACAGTATTTTTAAAGTCTGTCTTGGCAAAGTGATTGTAAAATTCTGTAGGACCTATTCATACTTCTTCCTCCTTCCATGTACCTCTCAGGTTTTCCCCACAGTTCAAGTTTATTTTTGTAATGTATTTATAAACTTGTTAATTTGGAGCAAGAGGTTTGAGAAGGAAACCTTTATGGCTTCTTAGAATAATGACATATATGTGGTATGGCAAAGTACGTAAAAGTAAGTATAGTGTAGCAAAAGAGATTTCATTGAGTAATTTAGATAACCTTGTGCAAATATAGGTATAGAAAATCTTGGTCATATGATGTCTTGAGTTTGAGAACTGTTATTAGGGGAAAAAGTTCCCTCCCAGAGATGCTGGTCAAAAGCCTTTTGGGCTAACTTAGGTGTTAAATATAAATATTTAAGTAATTATATATAAAGTTTTAGAGGATTTTACTAAAGATTTTATGATTACTTGAATGTTCCTCTGATATTCAGATGTATATCCTAATTGGATACTTCTCAAGTTGCCAGTGCTGAAGTTGTAGGCAGTGTCACATTTGTGTTAGTTCCACCAGGGCTGTTTGTGATTCAGATCTGAATGCCTTAACTGGAGTACAGGCTGTATACATTTTTTTCCCCTCTGTGATCTAAATTGTTACATTTTCCCATTTTGTTAACAGGTTGGTTTATTTAATAACATGAAAGTTGTTTTCATATTTTGTACATTTCAAAATTAGGTTGTTAATTTGTGGCACTTCCTATAATGTTGGTAAGACCTACATGCACCTTTAAAAATGAAGGCTATCTAAGCTGCTGTGTTTAGGGAATGTTTTTAAGAACAAGCATCTAGAAACTTTTATAGGAAGGTATGAATGGAAGAAGAGGTAAGATACTGTGAATAGGTCCACAAAGTTTAAAAAGAAAAACTTTGTCAGTTTAAGTACATATTTTGATTCCTTCAGTATTCCTGATACTTTTTCAAATAAAGGACTTGAAAAGTACCCAGTATTGTTGGGTTTAATGTTTTGTGCCATTACTGATTCTTGATATTCAAGCATTTACAAGGTAGCATGTTTGTTTTTCTTTTTTTTTTTTTCTTTCTTTTTTTGGCATCATTAACATTTCATTTGAAATGCATATTCTTCTTGAAATACTTGGTTTGTAGCATAAATGTTGTACATTTTATCTTAGTGTTTGAATTAAAACATTTGTGTTGTTTAGCTTCCTTTCATTTGCTTTGTATATTTAATAATGTACCTTTATTTTCCAGTATGCCTACTTTTTGTATTGTACAATAAATTTATTTTAAGCTGATTTTATTGTTTTTTTTTAATATATAAAAGCAACTCTAACATTTTAAGTACAACAAACAGGATTTTAACTTAGGAGAAATTATGCTTATGAAGATAGTATTTGAAATGTTTACTTCTCTGAGACTGCCTCAAACTGAAACTAGAAACACTCAAAAAGGCTTTATTTGATTTTTTAAAGCTAGACTATAGTTGGTGGGCTTTTAGGGAAAAAGGATGTTTCCTATTGGTTGTTCTAGAATTATTTGAATAAAGACCTTTCTCATAGGGCTCCACCTCCCTTGGTAACTTAAAAAAAATACAGCCCTATTTGTAGGATTTTTCTGCTTTCTGAGGAAGAATATGATTGGTGTTATTCACTGTGTAACTTCATTTTATCTGTTGTATCTAAAGAATAGAAAAAAATGCTAAATAAAATAAAACTGTTATTCTCAGTAGACTTAACATATATTGAGTGGAATGACTATAATACCGAGCTTCTTAAAGGATTTAGTTTTTCAGAAGTAACTTCTGCATATTTCCGTAACATAATCCAAATTACAGAGACTGCATACATTGTAAGTTATGTACTTCTATATTTCTCTCTGTGATCGAACTGTCATACTTATTCTAAAGATTTTCCAAGCATATTGTAGAAGTTTTAAAACTTGATTGCATTAATTTGTATTAATATATAGGGTTTTTTTCAAATATTGATTGTAGGCCTAGTTTATAATGAGTTTCAGTATTAATTATTATAATTAATATATGTAATGTATTTACATATATATTAATATATGTAACAATATATGATTACTTGTTTTTAAAGGTGAATTTTTTTAACCCATTTGCAGCAAAGTGAAAAGATACACAAAATGTTTATGATCCTGCTCTGACAGTATAGAATTTTTTTAAAAAATCTATGTGAAAAGAACTGGTTACATATGCCAATAATTTATATATAATGTATGTATTGTATATGAATGTGTTTGTATATTTATTTCATCTCCCTGTTTAAATCTTTTTATGTTCTGAAGGTGACCAATAGCTCTTTGGCTTTCCACACAGTATATTATGTATAAATGGTTCATTGATTTGTAATATTCCTTTTACAAGCTTTGCCATAAAAGAACATCTAAAATGTTTGCTGTCCCCCCCCCAGATTTATAAAATATAACATATTCTACTTGAACTTGACTTTAAAGATTTGTAGTTTCTATTGTTACTGTTCCCACTGGCTGTCAGTACTGTCAGGGTAAGAGAGTAACTAAGAATATTGGGGAACTCCAGAAAAGGGAAATAGATTTGACTTGAAAGCACTTGCCAACATTTATCATAAAGAAGGATTGGATGGGAATGGTGGTGCATGCCTGTGATCCCAGCAGCTTGGGAGACTGAGGCAGAGGCATCGAAAGTCCAAGCCAGCCTCAGCAATTTAGCAAGGCCCCTAAACAACTTAGCAAGACCCTGTCTCAAAATAAAAAAATTAAAGGGCTGGGATGTGGCTCAGTGGTTAAGTGTCTCAGTTCAATCCCAGGTCATCCCCCAAAAAAGAAAATTGAATTCGGTTTAAATGATGTACTTTGCAGTTTGAATAGTTTATGGAATGGTTTTATGTGGTTTACTGTACATAATTTTTAGTTTCAAAAATCTACTTTATTATTCATTGGTAAGAATTTTGAATTTTCTCCTGAATGACCTTGAAAATGCAGAATACATTTTTCAAAAGATTTATGATAAGACCATTTAACGTTTGATTTCTTCTCAATTCCTTCTATACCATTTTATATTAAATATTATATTTCATTGTATTATAAAATAAAAACTAGATATTGGAGATGTGGTATAAATGGAAGTTTATTACCAGATATCATAGTCCTAGATTTTCATTTGTTCAGAATGGACTTTACCTTACACAATCCATTCTCTGTCATGGAGTGCAAGGACAAAATTATATCTAAGTTCAGCAGTATTTCTTTCTTTTTTTTCAAATTATATAGTTAAAATATTTGTTTCTTACATTGCTTAGAAATATAAGAAATTTAATTGGATCAGGAGAGGCTTTTTTATTCCCATTCCAATCAAATAGTTTATCACTGTGAATACCATAAAATGTACATTAGTTGTTGAATAAATGGAGAAAATTATAAGGGCATCTGAGGAAAAATCTATCCCATGTAAAACTAAACTGACAAAACTTAAATTTTCTTAGAATTCTTAAGTGGTAATAGAAAAGGTACTTATTTCTGAAACAGGAGTACTGATCATAAATCTTTAAATAAATGATTCTGTTACTATGGTCTTTAAACTTTTCATGTGTTTTATAAGCATATGAAAAGAAAGAAACTTAAATTTGACTTTATTATTTCTGCAGTTTAGATGGTATTTCTGTTTTAGTAGTTTTTATAAATTGTGGGTAATAGAAATTTTTGAAATGCTATATTCCATGTGTATAAAGCCTGTTTTGATTAAGACTTTTATAATGACTTCCTGATTCATCAAACTCTAACTAAAATGAAGAGGATAGTAATTAGCACTTAGGTACATTGCTTTTTCAGAGATATTTGTGGTATTTTTGTATAAATTACATCCAACAGTAAATTGCAAAATACTTATTATTGGGAAATTGTCATGTATTGCCTTAATTTTAAAAAGTGATTTACGATTTTGCCTCAAAAAGCTCATAGTAGAGGACTGAAGGTATAAGCTGAGTGATAGAAAGTGTGCTTAGCATGCTTTTAAGGCCCTGGGTGTGATATCCAGCCCCAGAAACAAAAACAACAAGGGGAAAAAAAGCTCACATTAGAACGGGTGCCCTAGTGCTCACTACTTCTGGAAGTTCATTTCATTCAACTTTTTTCTCCGCTTCAGATTGCCAGGGCCTTGTCTGTGCAAGACAGGTACTCTACCACTGAATTCTATCCCTAGCCCCTTTTAATTCTAAATTCCATTACTAATTTTGAAATATTTTTTGTTAAAAATTTGTAGACCAGATCTCAGTGGCAAAGAACAACTTTATATAATTATTTTAAGCCAAATTTTAATATCCGAGGAAATGATTTTTTTTGATGCAGTATTAAAATAATGGCCTATGTTTCTCTAAATAGTTATCTTTCTGCAATACTTTCAATATAAATATCTCAGATGATTAAAATTATCTATTTGGAAAGCTTAACTTTTGGAAGGAAAAATTCTTACCTGAAATAGTTTTAAAGTTCTTGTTTTCACATTGCATGTATGGTGATTTTTGTTTACGTAACAAAAATCTCCTCTGCCCTGCAATTATACTTGAAACGCTGAAGTATAATTAAATTCATATTTTGTAAACAGTTGAAGGATTTCTTTTGTTTTATTTTAAATATAGTTCAGCCTTTCTGGATCTTTGGATTTTAATTTGCCATAGTCACATTTTTTAGGAATCACAGAATTGAGCTTGTAGGTAATCCTAAAGTTTCCTTTTGTAAACCCCTGTACCGTCCACCTCCCTTCTCCAGATTTTTTTGGCATCTTGTTTTCTCTATTAGCATGTATACAATTTTTGAATGTTTTGATGGGGTTTTTCTGTTGCATGTTTTGTTTTGACAGACTTTTTAATTTAATTTTAGTGAGAAACATAATTGGCATTTTCTTATGTGACTATAATTTATTTTGCAGTCTGATTGTATCATCAGCATTTATTAAAACTATTGGGACTTTCTGGTAAACAGTCATATGCTAGAGTTAATAAAAACTATTAAAGTTATAAGTGAATGTTATAATTATAAGTAGTTCTAAAAATAAAACAATCTGAAACCTTTGAAAGCAATGAGTGTAGTAGAAATGTGACTAAAAATAAATGTTACATCACTGGCTTTTAAAAATAAATTCCTTTGGGGTTAGATTAAATATATAAGTAAAAAGATTTTCCATAAGCAAAAGCTATTCAAGTTCTAAACAAATATTGACAGAAGGAAAAGAACTTTTTTTCTTTGCACATTAACTTTTCTCAGACACATGCGAAGTAACTACCTACTTCCCTTTTATTTTAAACATTTAATCGATGAGTGACTTCAGAGCAAAGTTTCTGGTTTTTAATTTATTCTGTTTATAGAGTATATTGTCTTCAGTATTAATTTCATAATTTGGGGATTTTTATTTATAAAGGAAAATGTATATTGTGTTCTTGAAATGCATTAATTTTTAAAGCCTTTGTTGAATTGTAAAATGTTAAGACTTAAATATTGTTACTCTCAAAAGAGTATTGTTTTCTGGACTTCAGGTGTATCTTAAAAGTAGAGTACATACACAGCCTGTGTAAGGCCCAGGGTTTAATCACCAACAACACTCCCCCCTGCAAAAAAAAACCCTACTAATTTCATAATTCTCAGAATTTAAATTTGCCTAGTTAGCTTTTCTCCTTACAAGTTTAGAAAAGTGAAAAATCTTAACTTGTAAGACACTGGCTCTTATTTAATTTGAATTCTGCTTGTTTTTATACAATACATACTAAAATAAAAATGATGCTGAAATATTAACATAAATTGTGCAAGTATATTATTTATACTTGAACTATTCCATTGTAAATTCCAAATTGAAATCTTGATCTTCAGTTTTTTGTTAAATTTCTTTATAGTCCTAGGTATGAATGGTTTTCATTATTTTGCATGTAACTTTCAAAAATAATCACTAAGAGGTAACATACATGTCTTTTGTAGGGACAACATAAATTTAAGTCTTGATCTTCTTCCACTAAATAAGATTAATGATTTATATAAGACCACAGCATAAATTATTAACTAAGCTCTGCCTGAGGTCTGTTGTTTTATTCTTTTGCCTAGTCACTTAAAATTAAAGATTGTAACTGAAAACGCAGTATGTAATCTTAAGTATTATACTTTTCACTTTTTTATATAACTATTCATCTGTGATGAAAATGAGATAACTTTTTAAATTATATCAAAGTTACTCATGAACAGGTTTTTATTTCTAAATCTTCATGTTGCTCATATATTCACTTCCAGATCTTTTTAATGTTGTTGACATTTGTCATTCTTGCTTATTTTCTTTAAAAAAGGTTTTAAAAAAGTACACACTTGAAATGTAAGACTCAACTCTTTTTCTTCAGTTTAATATAGCTCATTCTTTATTATTTTACATAAAGCCTTGGGTGTATGCATCTTAGGTCCAGATCTGTACACACAGTTTATAACTTAAATAAGGAAATAAACCAAATAATAGTTTTTGAGATGAGTATTTCAATTGAGATGAATACATATTTTCTACACAATGAAATTTCATTGCCATCTTGATGAAATTAGAAGACAAGTGATTTTCTTAAAATTCGTGGTGACTAATACTAACAACTCAAAGATTTCTCCCTTTCCTCTTTTTACTTGAAAGCAAAACTTTAGAGAATGATCCTGAGGAGGAAGGGGAATTGAGCCTAACATTCTATTTACCTGTTAGTGAAGTATTTCAGCTAATACATGCTGTTTCAACAAGATTTAGAGAATGCATCATTTTTGTTCTTTGCACCTGAAGGAGAACAAAGGAGAAAGAGAACTAATTTGCTATGTTTTTAGCTAATTAATAAAGACTTGAGAAGCTATAATTTTTATTCAGTCTTGGCTGTGCAGTTTTATTTTACATTTACCATACTTGTCTACCATAGACACAGCACTTGTTTATTTAGTATCCTTTATGTGTTGGGTTTTGCAATGTATTTGTCTGTGTATTCATGTATTTAGTATATTTACCTGTTTGGGGAAATTCTAGTTAGAGGACAGTTTGCATATTGTGTTCTGTCATATTTGTTTTGCAAAATATCTTATTGAGTACCATTGTGGGGGGGATTTTTTTGTTAAAAATTTAGGATCTTTTGTAAAAGTTTGTAATAAATTGAAACTTTCAGTTAACCTTGTATTTTTAATTATTTACATGGTATCAATGACTGCTGTGTGGGTGTTTTAGGATCTGGGCTATCCTAGACATGAACTTCCACATCTTATTTTCTACCATGGAAATCCATGTGCATTTTGCACTACTTTATAATGCCTGTTTTAGGACTTTTAAAATACAGTATTTACTACTTCTGTGATTAAATTTTTCTTCCTCAGTCCTTAGTGAAATTGACTTCATGAAGAAGTACCAAATTTATCATTATGCTTCTCATCCATGCACATACTCTCAAAACAAGTATTATGTTGGTGGTTGGCCCATAGTAAATCACAATGTTAGTTATTACCAATGATCGTAGAATAATCACAGGTTTGAAATGACCGTGTGTACTTGAAATTGGCCCCAATTTAAAATGGAAAAATAAAAATGTCTCATCCAAGCCTATTCTCTATGCTAGAGACCTTGGAAATCTAGAATTCCTTTTGTCAGACCCCTATCACAGGAAGCCTAGGTAGTGTATATACCAGAGCTAATTACCTAGCTGATTATTTCAGTCTTTACTGGAGCTTAAACCCAGGTAACCTGAATTCATTCAGGCAGTCCAGTTTGCTAGCCTGTAAGATCCAGTTTCCTGTAGATTTCTTCTTTGCTTCGAATTCACCAGTTAAGTCAACGATAGCAAGAAAGCAGGCATCCTACGTATCGGCAGGAACATCAAATTTTGAATAGTTGAATAGCATAGCTTCTATGATCATTGGTAATAACTAGCATTTATTGTGATTTACTGTGGATGAACCATCAACATGATATGTTTTGAGAGTTCTTTAATCCTCATGAAACTGTGAAGTAAGTAAATACTATGAAAAGGTATTTATTGCATCTATAGATTGATACGTCCCGTAAATTCCCTAAGGTCACACAACTTGGGGGTTGTACAGAGTCAAGATTTGCACAAAGTTTTGGTTTCAGGGCCCATCCCTTTTGACCACAGACCATGCTTTTCCCATTGTAAAATGTAATAAGCAACTTGTATATCACCTTATTAATAACATTGGCACAGTCCATGAAAATTAAAGCACACTAATATTTTCAAAATGTCTTTATAGACCAAGAATTTAGGGAAAGTTCATATTAAACAAGGTTATCCTATTTAATATGATTTGAAATGATCATATTTATGTTCTGAAGCATCTAGGCGGGAAGATTAAATCCAATATTATTTGATTATAGAAGGTAAAAACTCAGTCCAAAATCCTACCATTAAAACCATTCTTTAGTTTTATTTTAGATGTAAGTGCTTTTCATTACTTAAAAATGTTGTTATATAGTCCTGCAGCATTAAATGCAAATTAGTACGTTAGCACTAAAAGTCCATGTTTCAACTCTTAGAAATTACTTAAGAAAATGCATTTTAAAATCCTTTTGTTTGCTGCATCTAAATGTCTACATGTTAAATTTAACAATCTTTACCGACCTTTGTCCATTAGAACTTGTGATAGAACTCCAAGTGGAATTTTCATTTGTCCTATTTATATATAACAGTTCATGATAATAATCAGGAACTTTATTATCAAAGAATTAATTGATCTTTGTTTACATTTGTGCTCGCTTTTAGAGGATATGCTTTTTTAAACTGGAAAAAATAGAATGACTCAATGATGTAGATTAAATTACTGTATTTGTCTAAATCCATTTACAGTTGCCCTTATATATGTGTTTTGGTTTTAATGACAATGTTAAATTCAATTCAAGCACAATCACAACACAGATATATCATATGTATATACTGTACTATGAAGATGTACAATTCTGCTGTTAAATTATACTTAAAAACCTACCTATCCCAACCCTTTCACTCTGGAAAATTGGTGGTTTTATTAATGTGCCCACTTTACATTTAAATTTCTTTTTTTTTTGTATTGCTTTTGTAATAAATGTACTGTGGTGCAATAGTGTTCAAGTAATTCATCATTCCTTCTTAAAGTTGTGTTCCAAACTTGTATGCCTATAAGAAAATGGCAGAAGGCATAGCCTCTGTTGCTTTCCAGGCTTCCATTTCAGTATTCTCAATCCTTGTTTCTCTTAGTTACCAAATATTCATCCTTTCTGTAGAGCAGAAATTGTTTTCCACCTGTGTTGTCTTTTCCTCTTTATTTCTGGCAGTTTCTGTCACTAATGTCCAAGATTAGATTCTTCTTCTTTTTTTTTTTTTTTTAAAGGGGGAAAGAGAATCAACTTTATTTTTCTATCTGGCCTTTGTCTCTTTGCCACTTAGTTTTACATGTGGTGCTGGGGTTTGAACCTGGGTCCCCGTGCATGTCAGGCAAGCGCTCCAACTACTGAGCCACCAACCCAGGCCCTAGATTCTTCTATATAATGAAAATTTGTATAACCTTTAAAATTATTTTCTTTTCTTTAGGTCAGTTTTTCTACCAAGTAAAAACCAAAAGAAGTTATTACCTCATCTCTTGACATTTCACTAGTCTTTGTAAATAGTACACAAGCAGAATTAGTTCAAGATATTTAGCTAATTTAATTTGGAGTAGTCTATACACATTAACCTTAGCATTATTATAGTAAAGTC
>PVKS010002033.1:0-47571 GCA_004027875.1 Aplodontia rufa | reverse complement strand
CAGATATCAACAAAGAGTGAGCTGAAATGGATGGAAGATTGGTCCTGGACAAGTCTTAGAAGGCCATTTTATGTCAGCGGGAGGACCTTTTCATATTTCAGTGTGCATCATAATTGGTAGGATGTCTTAATTTAAAATGTAGCTTCCTAGGGCACAATCCTATAGCTTGCTTGAGACTATATTTTTAATGCACACTTCGGTGCTTCTGCCAAAAGTAGTTCTCTGGACATAGTTTGGGAAACATTTTTTCAGGGTCTTAGATGCCACATTAAGAATTGTAGATTTTATTTAGTGCACAGCATGAAACTTGAAAGCTTTCATGGAGAATGGCTTGACTTGATTTTTAAGCACTGCTCTGTAGAAAACAGACTAGAGAGACAAAAGATGAGGTAAAGGACTTAAGGTGTGATGGTGGCCTGGACTAGATAGAGGTAAGAGATAACTAGAGATGAGATGTGTGTAAGAGATGAGATTAGCATGGTACTTGGTGGGAGAAATAAGAAGATATCAGGTTGGCTGCCTGATTTTTAGTATGAGCAACAGGGCTGAAGCTACAGTACCTACTAAGACGGAGACCACTGGAGAAGCAAACCTTGGGAGTATGGGGAAAAAATAGTTTAATTTAGGCTATTATAATTACTCGGAACTGATTACAGATATCAGGAGGTTGGATAACAGTGGTTTAAACAAATAGGTGGTTAGTTTTCTAGTAAAACAAAATGTCTAGGGGAGACAGTTTAGGACTATTACCACTAGTAAAGTAAACTGCTCTGCCAGACTCAGTGGCAGCCTCATGCCTGTCAACTTGTGTTAGCCTCATGCCTGTCAACTTGTAGTTGCATGCTGGCCATCCCACTGTAACCTCACCTGAAAGGCAAAAGTGGAAGAAGAGAGAAATGAATGATGCCTACATCAGGAAAAAGCTTTTCTAAAAACCCGCCTGACACTGACCACACTAGTGACAAGGGACTCTAGGAAAGTATTTTAATTGCACGCATTGATACCCGTAACAAGTAGGGATTCTGTTAGAATGGAACCTGTGGTGAGTGGATAATGGGTAGGCAATTAGCAGCGTTTAAAAGCTAACTTTCGTTTGAGATGTTGGGATTTACGAACCATTCAAGTAGTAATGTTGGGAAAACAGGTAGACATGGTCCAAAATTTAGGGAATGGTGTAAGCTACAGATGCAATTTTGTGAGTGTCCAGCATGGAAAGTGTATTTGGAGCGGTGGTAGTATGTGAGATTGCTAAAGGAGATAGTGTATTATAAGAAAGAAGGGAACCAAATGTGAAACTCTTAGGAACTCCCATTTTAAAAGCAGGATAGCACAGAAGGTGATTCCGCTAGGGAAAAGGAGCCAGTGGGGAGAAAATCCAAGTAGTGTAGATCAGGAATCAAGAAAAAGAGTATTGCAAGGGCTTTGGAACATTGAACTATATACCAAACAGAGAATTAAGCAAAATGAGGGGTTTTCCACTTATATTTTCATATTTTCCTTTTGGTTTTAAAATATTTTCTTTGAAAATTGATAATAGTAGACAGTATGACCATTTTCTATGGTTTGGTAACCTCCCCTTCCCCTTTTCAAAACATCTTTATTATATTTGAGATGTAAGGGTCTAGACTAGAGAATGTTTGGCTGCTGATAGAAAACATTCAGCGAAGCTAGGCGTGGTGGTGCACCAGTAAGCCCAGCTACTCAAGAGGCTGAGTCTGAAAGCTCACAAGTTCAAAGCCAGCCTGGGCAACTTAGTGAGACCCTGCCTCAAATAAATAGGTCTGGGGATATAGCTCAGTGGTATCGTGCCCAATAGCATATTTTAGGGCATTTACCAGACAGTGGTTTTAACAACAAACTTTGGAATCTCCTTTAGACCCTTCCTACATAAAAATTTGCTTTTAGAGAGTTTTTTTTTTTTCCATTTTAGAATCTGCTTCTACTTAAAGAGCTTTCACTAATACAGGTTACTCTAACAAGTGAATTTTGTATACAGCTGTGCCATGCCTGACCTCCTAACTTCACAGAATAAAATATTACTAATAAGAGTTACAAGTACTAAAATATAGATAGATATTGAGCAATCTAGTGATAAGACCCTAAAAAAATGGTGCTAGAATGATTTTATGAATGGAGCAATGTAAAATCACACACACACACACACCCAAGCTTTTTATAAATGGCTTATTTTTGAGGTTCTTAAAAACATCTTTTTCTACAGCTGTTTCCAGTGTGATATGTTGGTGGAGTTTGATACTGTAATTTGCATAGTAATCAAATTAGAATGGCTATGAAAATGCCTTGATTAAGCACTAGTAAAGCATTGCTGTATTTCTTTGTGGTTTATGAGGCACACGTATTTGGACTTTTCATAGTACAAGTCTGAAGTAAACATTAAAGATACAGAGTTAAGTGTTTCTCTGGAGACAGTGAAAGTGAGGACTTTTCCTGTAACATCAAGGCAGGCAGTAGACTGTGCCATGCTTCGACTAACCGTAGTAAACCCATGCCCCATGCCCTGCTTTGTTATAGTAGGAGGGTCTGTCGCATGCTAAGAGAGATGAATCTTTAACTCGAGTTGAAACCACAATTCTGCCTATATCACTGTCAAAGCTTGATTTTATTTTTTCAACAGAAATAGAGCCCCATCTTTTTAGGGATCTTGTTTGTATTTATTTTTAATTTACACAAGACAGAGTCTTTGTAAGAATCTTTTCCAATGGCCCTAATTTCAATTTTCTTTCAAGTAATATAAGTATTTGGTGATCAATTTCATTTCCTGACTTATTTTTGCTCTTAGGGTCTTTAACTTTGGGGTTTTATGTACTTGTTTTTTAGTAGTAATAAAAATTATAAACAAACAACACTTTATTATTCTAGAAGCCTGGCTTGTTTTATTAATCTGAACACATAATGTGATGTTAACTAATCTTTATGACCTTTTACAAATATTTGTGTTAGGGTTGGGAAAAGAGTGAATAAAAACTTTGATAGTTGTCAGGCCAGTGTACATGCTCTTTGGGCCTGTCACATGAAAAGGGCAGTTTTGTTCTTCAGAGGAACAGCTGCCTTAGCCCTTGCTCAGATTTCTATTTTTCTTCCATTTGCTACTACTTAATTAGGAGTACTGTTTTTCAGACCACACAAAGGTATATTGTTAGCTACTTTTATAATCAGGTATAAAAGGAAAGATGCTTGTGAGTCTGTTGGTATCTTTTTTTTTTTTTTTTTTAAAGAGGGACAGTGAGAGAGAGAGAGACAGAGAAAGGGAGAAACAACTTTATTTAGTTTTTCACATGGCCTTAGTTGCTCCAACACTTAGTTGTGTACATGGTGCTAGGGTTTGAACCCAGGTCCTTGTGCTTGCCAGGCAAGCACCGAAACCACTGAGCCACCACTCCAGCCCCACCAGTGGTATCTTTTTAGACCATTCATTGACATTTACCCAAATAATATGAGCTACTGTGAGATAAGAAGCTGTTTGTTTGCTGCCAAAGTTGTAGTAGTCATATTTACTTTTACCCACACTAATCCAAAACTCACATTTCATTCTTAGAGATTTAAATGCAAAGGATAAAGATAATGTCTTTAACATTTTCCACTTGTTGTTTGAAGTATTGTTGTATCAAATGGAATTATTTATTTTGATCCCTTATATACCCATTTATTAAAAAAAACCCTTTGATTAGCACCTCAGTATAAAATTAGTATCTCTGATTTCTCTATTAATTATTTCTTAGTTAATGTTTTGTGATTTCCAATCACAACCTATTTTTGTCTTGGTTTTGTATAGTCAAGAAAGTCCCAGGTTTTGCTAGGAAATCTGTTGGCCTAGCAGATAGGTATTAGATGTGCAAGCATTTGCCTTGGTATTAGGTAGTCTGGGCCCAACTTCTCTGCCACTTTACAGCTCTGATGTCCTACTCAAATTATTTAAATATTTTAGCCTTCAGTTTCCTGTCGTTTGAATAGTAACAGGAATAGTGATACTTAAAACACATACCTCAGTCGAGAGAGGAAGTGCTTCATACTAGTTATTTTGTTGTAAATAAGAAATAATTTAATATTTTGCTTCATGAGTTGTCAGGATTCTTGGATATGATTAGGACTTTTTTTTTTTTTTGATTAGGACTTTTTCATTTACCAATGATTGAAATTATTTCTGATAATCTACTCATTGAGAAATTTTGAAATGGTGTGCTTAAGAGGGCTTGTTAGTTACCTAATTCAGAGCAGAATATAGTGTTTGGAGCTGCCATTTTGACCTTATATTTTTAAGTGAAGTTTCTATAAGATAGAAATTTTGTTCTTTGGAGTAAAATTGGCCATTTCATTTATTTCTCTATTGAAATTACCAGATGATAAACTCCTGTATTTGTGTACAACTTTGAAAAACATGGTCATGAAATGGTTGCATTGCTCTTCCCATAAAGGAATGATTCTAATCCTCTGATCTGATCATGTCATTTGAATTAGTTTTATCTATATATAGTATGTTAATCTTTGAATAAATCATTGGAAAGCTTAGGAGCATGTGATGTAAAGGCTTAGACTGACTAACCATAATTACAATTTTGTTTTACACATCTTTTCCAATTAAATAAGTTCAGTAGTAAAGGAAAGAGGAAACATGTTTGATCACATTCATATTGTACAGGTTTATTTACCTTTTGTCCTTGTTGGCAAGGTATTTAATTTATATCTGTTGGTGACTTAAAATTTCCCTTTAGCTACATTATAATAGGTTCATATGTTTTAACCTGAACTTAAGAAAAATATTTATGAAAAGTCCAAAAGCTCCTTTTTATTTAAAGGCTATAAACAGCCAACTTGGAGTGAATTCTTAAAACAAAATTGGATCTGCAGGCCTGATGGTTTATTTAACGGATAAAGAGAAGTATCCATTCCATGACAACAGATACTGTGGTGAGCTAGAAATGAGAGCACAGTTTATGTCAAACTAGAGGTGATAGAAACAGAAGGGTGTTTTTTCAGTTGCCTGCTTTATTCTTTTCATTAAAGCCATTCCAAAAGAGCTTAAGTAGTCTTTGTTATGAAGATAGAAACTAAGGATGAAAAACAAGGGATGTGTCAGTTTTGCAGTTAGTAATAGAGTAGGACATAAAGTAGTTGAGAGTTAAGTGTAAAACAAATGAACCAACCTTTCCACTGTGTCCCTTCCTTCCTCTTTCTTTCCCTCTCCCCCCTTTTCTTCCCATTCTCCCTTCCTTTCAGTATTTAGCAAAGGACCTTTATGGATTAGAGCTAAAATACTATTTAATTTGATTGCCTTCTTGGATAAGGAGATGAGATCTGTTAAGGACTCTGTGTTGTAAAGGTCAAATTGTACAGCATTGAGAATGCAGATGCTTGAGTTTTTCCCAGCGGTACCACTAGTTCATATTTAAGTGAACTTGAGCCAAGGCTCTGAATCTCAGTGATGGTAATACAGTATGTCCATCAATGCATTCTACATCCAGTCTGTCAGGGATTAAAAAACAAAACAATAGCTTAGTCTATATTTAGAATTTAAAAAGGAACATAGTTCATGTATATAATCACTGAAGCAAATGAGAATTTATTGCTTAGCAGGGCAAATAAATTTTAAAGAACATTAAGTATGGGATAATTAGTATGTTAATGGTATGTATAGCAGAATCTGGATATTTTCTTCAGGGCAAATAAATTTTAAAGAACATTAAGTATGGGATAATTAGTATGTTAATGGTATGTATAGCAGAATCTGGATATTTTCTTTAGTAGCAAGGCAGATAATGTACACAAGTAAATTCACCATGTGGTCATTTGTGATACAGTGAGGCAAATCAAATGTAGGAGAAGATTATTTTTTAAAATTAATACTTTAATTGTACGAATTAGTGTACAGTTTCATTGGACAGTTCCATACATACATATATTGTGTATTGATTAGATCTTCCTGCCCCAGTGTTAACCTCTCATGCTCCCCTTCCCATCTCCGGCCCCCTTCCCAGTCCTTAATAGTTCCTCTTCTACTTTCAGGTCTTCTCCCCCGCCACCCCCACATATGAGAGAAGACATGAGACATTTGTCTTTCTGTGTCTTATTTCACTTAGCATGTGATAACCTCCAGTTCCATCCATTTTCCTGCAAATGACAGGACTTCATTCTTCATGAAGACTGATACTCTGAATAATACTCCATTGTGTTTATCCATTCATCTGTTGATGGGCAGCTAGGCCAATTCCATATCTTGGTGATTATGAATAGTGCTGTAATAAACATTGGTATGCAGGTGTCTCTTGTATGTCCACTTCATTTCCTTTGGATATATACAGGAGTGGTGTAGCTGGATCAAATGGTAGTTCTATTTTTAGATTTTTGAGGAACCTCTATACTGCTTTCCACATTGGCTGTACTAATTTACATTCCTATCAAAGGAGATTACTTCTGATTTAAGAGATTAGAGTAGCATTCACAGAGGAGGGATAAGGATAACATTTCATTGGGATGTAGCTAAGAAAAGATACCTTCAGGAAATAGCATGCCCAGTGGCTTCAAACGGGCAGAAGTTACAATCAGGGTTGTAGTGGGACAGGAGATATCTAATTGGTGACTCTACCCTGACATGTGCTGTCACAGGATACTGTGTGGGCAAGTGGGATGAATGCTGAGGAGGTATGGCAGCAGAGTACTGTTCAGAGGATTTTAAGCTAGCCTGGAGGGCAGAAAAGGATTTGACTGGGAATCTGGATGTTCTCAAAGGAAGAGAAGAGCTCAGACACCAAGACACAACAAGGGCAGTAAGACCTCTTTTTACCTTGTTGAGATTAAGAGAAAAAATGAATTGGCCAGACTGAAGAACCTTGAATGCAAGGCTAAAAAATTTAAATTTTATCACCAATGGTTTTGGGTTTTCTTGACACCCCTACTTAGAAACCTTCAGTAATCTAAGCAATGTTTTGAGAATAATGATTAGAAATATGTAGAAAGATTTTGGAAGGTGGAAGGACTAGAAGAGGCACCAGATAGAAAAATTGAACAATCAGGTAATGATATGTGAGGATTCAGAAGTTGAAGTAAATAATTAATGATACCCAAATGAATGAATAATTGGTACTTTGAGAGAGAATATTCATTTAATTAATCAATATTTAATGGTCACAAGTGGTGGGCACTGGGTTTACAGTGGGGAAAGAAGACAGATGATCTCTGCCCACAGGAGCTTACATTCATTGAGAGAAAGATAAGTGCTTGTATTTAATGAGCAAGAGAGTATGTATGTAAATGACAATTTCATAGAGAATTAACAAAGTGAGGAGGGATAAGGAGTGATGGAAATGGCAGCATTTCAGTGTCTGCAGGATAATATTGGGTACAAACCTGAATGAAAGGAGGAAGGGAACCTCCTCACTGCCCATGTGGAGGCACTGAGGACCTGAAGCCCAGCAGGAAGACTTTCTGGTTGTGGTACAGCTACAAGGGGGAGGGTGGTAGGGAACGAGATATGCAGAGTAAACAGGGAGCAGGAGTATTTGGACCAGCAAGCCATGGTCAAGAGATGGAATTTTACTATAGGAATGATGGAAGTGCCTGGATGTTTTCATGAGATTCCTGTGGTAGCAGTTAGATAGGAAGAACAGTTAGGAGGCAGTCCCAGCCCTCTAGGTGAGACAAGGAGGGATAGACCTAGGGCAGCGGTGATAGAGTTGGTGAGGGTGGTGGGAGGATTTGTTGAGGACCTAGATGTGGGTTGAGAGAAGAAATGCTGTCAGGAAGTATTCTCAGGGTTGGTGTGGTGGATGTGTGTAATCGGCAGTTCTGTTTCTAAGCAGAAGCAGATCCTCTCTGCATCTCTGAATGAAGGAGACTACCCTTCTCCCTAGGGTGCCTTGGTGGTAAGAACCTGGCTGGGTACCCCTTGTTGGTTGTGGCTGGCATCTGTGTGGAGGGCTCAACCTGTTCAAGTAAATGCAGCAGCCCCATGACATTATGGGGCCTTAGAATGTGCAATTGTATGAATTTTAGAGTCTTCTCCAAATGGGAGGGATTGGAAGAGCTGACCCGGAGTCAGGGATACTCATGAAATACCTGGAGACAATGTCAAGTATGCAGGTGGATGCAGACTTCTGGGGCCAGAGTGAACAGCTGTCAGAGTTGTTGCTGTTTTTGAGTTTGAAGTGCCTATGGGACAGTCAAGTGGAGCTATAGGGTTGGTGTTTAGGAACAACAGTTAAAAATCTAGATTGGAAAATCATTCTGCACATAGGTACATATGAAACCTTTGAGGGACATTACATTGAAAAACAAGCAAGATGGAGACCACCTTGGAGTATAAGGTGGCAGGGGATGTGTGCACTAGCCAGCAGGAGGATTGGGTGGTGCAGCATGTAGGGAAAAAAGGCCAGAGGGTGGAGAGAGTGGGGGAGAACAGGAGGAATCGGGGCTTAGAAAGACTTCTGAGAGTACTATTCAGAGGCAACAATGAAAGTGAAGATAATTTTCAGGGAAATAAAAAAGTGTAATAAATTTCCAGAAAAATATGCACTGATGGAGAAAATAGGATCAAGTGTTTTTCAATATGGGATGAATTTGTGTTTGTATTAAGGCAGAAATGAGGGAACCAGTGAAGGAAGGAGAGGCTGGAGATGCTGTAGACAAAGGTGCTAAAGTAAGGGAGCATAGAGGACCTGGAGGACTGTGTTTGAAGGAATAAAGAAGCAAACCTCAGAACGAGAAAGGATAGACACTTTCTGGCTTGAGGCATGAAGGGAAGACAGAATAGGTATTAGAAGTACTCTGCATATGATATGACAATAAAGTTGTATTCAGAATCATCACTGTTTTATGAGTGATCACTGGTATTAAAAGGCTGCATATTCTAATAAATGTGAAAAAAATAAAAAAAATAAAAGGCTGAATAAAGTATGATGGGAACTAATGAGAAAAAATAGTTATCACCCAGTGATGGGAGACCAGTGGAAACATGAACAGTCTACTAATCCAGAGCATTCTGTGGCCCAAGAGCACAAAGGGAATTTAGGAAAAGGATTTAGAACTAATAGGATTTAGAACTGACCCCACACAAAAAAGATGTCAAGGGCATATGCAGAGGTGGTTCATAACCAAAAGAACATACTACAATCATCTGGAGACTTATAAAAGCCTTAGTATGTGTCTATCTGCTTTCTCTAAACTATATCAATTTGAGGTGTTTTGGTTTATGCTTATATATTCTTTAAGAACATTCTGGATGTAACTTCCACCCCCCTCAGGGCTGTTTAGAGGGATTGACTTCAGAGGACAGGCTGGGTAGGGGCATTAAAGAATACCAGGAAGGGAAATTAATGAACTGACGGAGTCCATTAGCTTTTTAAGTGATACCAACATTAATAGCCAGCAATGCTGTTTGCCGGTGTACAACTCAGCTAGTTAGGTTCCTGTTCTGCAGATCTCTGCAGGGCCTCTCATGTTCATGAATCTCCAAGAAGGGGATTTAATATTATAAGGACATATCTAACCACAGGACCCATATTTTCATAGAGCATCTTGTGGACCATTTTCTACATAATTTGCTTTGAAAATACTAGTCAGTTCCAGTTAGTTTTTAAAATTACCAGGTTATGGGAAAAGGAAGCCATAATGCAAATAGAGAATGTCCAGTTTAAGATTTTTTTTTTAAAAGATAGAGGGACAGTGAGAGAGAGAGAGAGAGAATCAATTTTATTTAGTTTTTCATGTGACTTTTGTTGTGTATGTGGTGCTGGGGTTTGAACTTGTAAGCACCATAACCGCTGAGCCACTGCTCCAGCCCCAGAAAAGGGCTGCATTAGCCAGGAAACAAACCCAGGTCTCCTGGGTGGGAGGTGAGAATTCTACCACTGAACCACCAATGCCACCAGTTTAAGATCTGGAAGCACAGCTCCAGGTCTGTGGCTTTGTTTGTGGAGAGCTAGATTTCCATCCCCCATTTAGATGTCTGTTTTCTACCACTGTCCAACATCAGTTGGGTCATCAATGAATGTTGATGTTACAAAGCATAAGAAAATCTGAAATTTATGAAATATTTACAAACTGTATGATCAGTAGTTTAGTTTTTCTTAACATTTCTGGGTTGACCCACCTTTTAAGCAGTTTTACAGGTTCTCTAATTTGTGCCATGTGGGCAGTGAACTGAAGACTCCAGTGAAGTTCAGCCCTGTGCTTAAATTTCAGATAATAAACACTGAGTTGTCTCTTTGAAGATTTTCAAGGAATCCAGATATTGGTGAGGAAAGTCATTGCTGGCAGAGATTGGATATTTAAATAGCATGATTCTGTTTTTAATAATATGACATGAATTTTATCAGTATTCAGACTTGCTCACAGAATTGAGACATGCTAAATGTAAAGTTGCCCCAACTATATAAATACCAGGGTGTGAGCTTCCATTCTTTTGTGCCAACTGCTATCATTCCACTCCTTCCCTCATGTACCTTTATTATTGAACTTTCCTCACAGTGCTGTTAAAAGCAGATACCACATGTGTGTTCATGTGGTTATAGAAGTGTACTCGAGATAACCTTTTGTGGGTGATCCAGCTGAGTGTTCCAAGCACATGGAAATGGCCAGTAACAATTGGATACTGGGTTTGTTTAAAAACATCCTGTGGATGTCTGAACTTTCCTTTCTTCGCAGGTAAAGTCAGTGATAAACCTTTTGTTTGCTGCCTACACTGGAGATGTGTCTGCCCTTCGAAGGTATGTTATCAGGGTGGATTAGCATATGGTTTTCTGGTATCATAAAATTGATGCTGGGTAAGCAGCCCTATTAAGGCTAAGGTCTCATTTCCATTTCCCTCCAATAAAATTTGTATTAAAGCCCACTTCCAGTGCCCCAGGCCTGCAGCCGATTCTCATCCTTTTCCACCACCTAGAAAAGCCTAGATCTCTGCTTTCCCAAGTGGTACCTGTCCAATGAACCTGGCTAGTTAGTATTAGGGGTACTATACCTGGACAGTGATGGAGTAGGGGCTGTGGGTTGGGGGCATCTGGTGTCCTGCAGGTCACCAGGATCAGAAAGGCCAAATATTACCATATACCTAATGTAAGGTATTGTATAGAGTTGCAGCTGAACTTTAAATGGACTAGGATTAATTTTACCATGTGTTTTAAAGTTTGATCAGTACTTGTAAAGTGTCAGATTAAAGAACGGGAGTCAGTGAAAAGATACATTACTATTATTTTTTTACCCTTTTGACACATAAAATTCAGTATAGTCGTGCCTTTATTCTGGAGTTTGAATAATAGTGTGATGAATTCTACGTAAGATGGTAAATATTTCATCCTACCCCCAAATAGGAAGAATGAAGTAAGGTGGCATTTTCCCAGGACACTGGGTATTGGGTGAACAGGGGCTTATTAATGAGCCTGGCAAAGTATGGCACCTGACATGCTCTTGGATTGAATTTATAAAGTGAATGTAACATGTGTGAACTGAATTTATTTCATGTATACTGAATTGCTACACTTACGAATTTTCAGATTTGCTTTGTCAGCCATGGACATGGAACAGCGGGACTATGATTCCAGAACAGCACTCCATGTAGCTGCTGCAGAGGGTAATACATAAACCACTCATTTATTATTTTCCCCCAGAGTTAATTTCTACTCAGTACTAAAATGTTTTGTTTTTGTTTTGGGGGGTGGTTTAGGTCACGTTGAAGTTGTTAAGTTTTTGCTGGAAGCTTGCAAAGTAAATCCCTTCCCCAAGGACCGGTAAGCAGTTACATACCTTTTAACATAGACAAGTCAGTATTATTATACTGTGGTATTCAAGTGATGATAATATGTAAATCCACCGAAGCATTTGAATCTGCTGTGGTGTCTTGCAAAAGGCAACAATCTTGTTTCTGCTAGATGGGTTATTTGATCTCCCATATCCTATTTCTTACCTAAGAATGGTATGCTTATTTAGAAAATTTTAGGCTTGACTGTCAGTCAGCATACTGCTGGAAAAAGAAAGTTCTTTGTGTTTGGAAAGAGAAAATAGAAATTCTGTTCTCACTCAGTGCAGACAAGATAAACATTTACAGAAGCATCTGAAGAATGTTTAGCAAAGCTATTGGTAAAATGAAGGCATTGGAGTTTCTATTGAAAGTCCTGGATTGTGTGGAAGGTTTTAGAAGGCTTTGTGGAAGTTGAATTTTAATCAGTTCTTTGGGAAAGAGAAGAGCATTTGATCCATAGTAGGAAGACTTTGCCTGAGATGTGTTCGGGTCCTTTCCACTCCCTCCTGGTCCACATGGTAAACTGCTTATTACTCTTCTTGTGGGCAAATGGTGTCCACAAAGTAGGCAGGGCATGGATAAGAGCACAGTACATGTGCATGTAGAGTAAACTCTACTCATACTTGGATGTTATTTACTAGAGTAGAGCAGATGAATCTGTGAGTACTGAGAATAATAAAAGTTCAGAAGAACACAAGGAAGTAATATTTGATGGGAGAGGTTGGTATGCATAAGGACTCTGGTATCTAAGGAATGGAAATTGTGTGAAGTTTGGAGCAAGTTGCTCTCTAGATGTTAGATCTGTTTATTAAGCTATATCTGCTTTTTAAAAATTAGGCACTGATCCTCATTGGTTTAGCTTGTAAGAAATGAGAAAGTTGTTGGTGTCTGAAAATTATTAGCAATTTTTGAGTGTAATAACACTCTGGTTATCTAATGTTACTCCTATAGTTGTTAAAATAACATGGTCAGAAGACCTTTATTGGCAATATTCCAAAAGCTCAAGTTAGGGTGACAATCCTCCCTTTTATCCCAAAATGTAATGCCCTTCTCAGGTCTTTATAGAGCGAGAAACCAAAAAGAGTACTTCCTCTGTGTTTATAATCCAACTAAAACACTAATATGTGATGGAAATATTTACTGTGCTTTGCATATTTGAATCCCACCCCCCAAATTGGCACTAAGAATGCGGAAGTAGAATTCCCCATCTGAGGGGCAAATTAGCTCTATTCAGCTATTCCAGAATGGAAGCTTAAGACCCAAGATAATTCTTTTTCTCTATTTCATGGAATCAGCATCACCTATTATAAAATAGGTTTGAGTGAAATTAGTATATTCTTTAAAGTTGATTTTCATTGTTTCATGGAAGAAGAGTTGTAAAAAGGTGACTTGGGGTTGGCATGATTACGTGCTGTTGAAGATGACTGAAAAGTCCCTGCTTAGAGCCGGCTCCCTCAACTAGGGAAGGCCTGTACAGAAGGAAAAGGCTGTTAGTCCAGCTGGTTTTCTTGTTTGGTTTAGTCTAGCTGTTTTTTGAGAAACACAGAGATATATGTAAAGTGTTACTTACCTGATTTAAAAAATTCAGAAGAGGCCACTAAAAATGTTTAAAAAGGTGACAGACAACTTTAAACACTTATGATTCTATAATGTGACCATAAGAAGGGAAAATGGTTTGGAAAGAGATAAAAAGGAAAGAAGGAAACAGAAGCAAAACCAGAAGCAAGGTGGTGAGAGTGGCACATGAGCCCACAGAGCAGGACCCTGACAGTAGTTACACAAGTAGAGAGGGAAGGAGATGGGCCTCCCCATTTGTGTAGCATCAGACTCCTGTGCTGTACAGTGAATTTCAGTGTCACCTCTGCTGATGAACCAGTGCTGTCCCCTTTTCATTTCTTCTTATCCTGGAATCTTTATCTACCTTGGTGTGAACAGCAGAGTCTGAGAAACACACTAATAAGGAAGGGGAGTTGAGTCTTCTGCTTGAGGAGAAGTCTGGGTGAGCCCATAGCTTCACAGCCTGCTAGAGGTGATGAAAGTGTTACTTCCCTGGGCTAGTCTTGCTCCTCCAATACATGTTGAAGCCCTCACAGAGTCATGGTTATTTCTAGCCTTCTGAGATCTACTGTGGTATTTGAATGGACAGGAACACAATTTTCTGTCAAAGGTTAGGGTGATATATACCTGAATTCTTTTTAAACATTATATTAAAAAGAAATCCTTTGGGCTTTTCATGGAGTCATAATTCAGAAACACTTGAAGCATCTATTACGTCTATCAACACCAGGACTTTCCTTACAAAGGTCCCTCCAAAAGCACTTGGATAAATGAGTTCCTCTCATAGAGATCTTTTTCTTTTTCTCTTCATATCCCAACTTATCTCTCAGATCAGTTTTTAAATTATAAATGCCTTTGTGCATTTTTACTGTTGATTTTTACTTGTAATATTGCTTAAGTGGATAAACCTGAGTGACCATTTAACCTTTATTTAAATAACCTAGGGATGCTGGATGATCATCTTCATGTAGAAATTACCTAATGACCCTGTCCATATTGTGTCACTTGTTTAGGTGGAATAACACTCCCATGGACGAAGCCCTGCACTTTGGACATCATGATGTGTTCAAAATCCTCCAGGAATACCAAGTCCAGTACACACCCCAAGGAGACTCTGATAATGGAAAGGAAAACCAAACAGTCCATAAGAATCTTGATGGATTGTTATAATGCTCTTAAATCCCAAGATTTAAATCACTTACCTATTTAATTGTGGAAAATGATTATGAAGAACATGTGTATTTCTATCTGGTAGTGATGTATATTTTACAACATTTGTCATTTCAGTGTTACCGGAGTTTTCTTCATTGTGCGCACAGGACAAATCTGATCTCTTTGGGAAAAAATAGAAATAAAACAATCTCCCTCCATAATGTGAGCAATATTTACCTCGTGCACTGTATAATTTGATGTAAAAGACATAGTTACAAATGCTAGCTTAACTGTGTGGTGTTCATGATTCATTTGTGTTTTGTGAACTTTCAATTTACAGTGATGATCTGCTGATACACATTTATACATTAAGCTCTGTTGTACAGTCTGTCCAAAGTGGGTCAAGGCTGTCTTCAGTAGCAAACAGTGTGACCTTTGAAGACTTCAAATATAGATTTAGCTTGAGTGTTTGAACAATATGCAACAATATGGTTGAGTGTTTAAAGTGTCTCCTTTTACCCTTGCTTCACGGTGTGACTCTAAAAATTGTAACAGTTAATTGTTAGTAGGATAGGCCAATTCTGATTAGACTTTATCAGGGAATCTGTTTAAGATATGTTTGGTGACCAAAACATATGTGTGAATACAGTTGTAATACTTTTGAAAAAAATTTCCATTTTCCTGTCGCCTTAGTCCAGCCTCTCTTCTCAGACTTTTATCTGTCTGCCTCTTCCCTCTGCTGGTGTACTATGCAGTTTTCATGTTTCCACAGTTAGTCACAAAATGCCTCACATTTCTGACACTGGAGCTAGGATTCTGCCATTTGTCCAGAGAGGATGAACCAAAAATGAAATTACTAAGTATAAATTAGTCTAATTAATTTGGTATGAAAAAAAAAGGAATGTGCTACCACAGCTCTTTAACAAGTTATTTTTCAGCTTCTAGATAAAGATAAATTCAGAAATGCTCAAACTACCAAAGTTACCCTGACAGTATGGGAGCTGCTACAAATAACATTTGTTTTTAAACCTGTCATTAAAAGTCCACATCAGGGTGGGGGTGGCGTGCACTGGATTACTCCAGATTTTTTCTGATTCTCTATTGTATAATTTTTGGTGGGTACTGTAGTTCAATAATGAGAAAGATGCATTCCATTTTAAACTGAGACCCATTATTTCTTTGTCTAAGGGAGGTAATTCATGATTAATTTAGAAAGTAGGTAAAAGGGGCTTCAAAACTGAAAAGAATTTTCTAGTAAATGCACATACATTTTATTCTATCATACCTCAAAGAGATATAGGGGTATGCTAATGAGGATTTCTGATACTAAGCACACTGTCCACACGTGTACACATGGACTTCTTTGAAGTTGCATTTAGTAAAATAAGAATTCTCAACTTACCACATTAATGTGGCAATTTCCCTTTTTCCCCATCAGCATAGACTGCTGCTTCCAAGCTTTATTATGCCTGATGGCACCTTTACTCACTCCAAGCAGTCCCTGGGTGCTTTGACTTTGGCTTCTAATCTAAGTCAGTAGCTTTAGGCGCTACCCTCCCGGTCCCTAGATGGCACTCCCCTTGGTGAAACCATGCCAGTGCTCCTCAGCTGCTCAGGTGCGAAGCTGCTCTGTTCCAGCATCTGTGGGGAGAAGGGAGGGTGCCTGCCCCACGGACCTGTCAAGCCATGCGGATTGTATTTGCAAGCTGCACAGAGCAGCATTATCCCCACGGGTATCAGGGATAGACGCATTTTAATTGAAATCAACTAAGCTAACTTTGCCTAAACAGAAGCGTGCTCTGTGTGATTAAAATGAAACATTAGGTGGTTCAGTTGCATGGCTGAAGATTACTAATGAATAATTTTGAGGCTTTTACCTAATAATGAGGTTCTAGCTATTATTTGGGAACGAGTTTTCTTTTCTCAGATCAAAACCGTTTTATAAAATTCTTTGTGGTTTAGTTAAGTGTGCCATCATTTCCCTACAGTGTATCTAAGACTTCATGCCTGGTGCTCTGGCTGTTTGCGACTGGCTGGTAATAAGAAGTACGTTTGATTTAAATGCTTGCTGAATGCTTGTTTACTGCTGCCATGGGGAAACTCCAAAGATCTTTCTGTTTTAGCTTTAGGATTGTATGTGATTTTTTTCTGTATCCTGAGCGCTTTAGACAGTCATGTTAATATAAAGTTTTGTGTACATTGTTGTTTTACTGGTCTTAGTTCTAATGGTCTCATCTTTGGTGATATGCTGTACCCCAAATGGCATCCCACACTGCCTTTAGCTGCACAGTTGGATCGGCTATTGATACTATGGTCTGTGTGGCAATGACCAAATGACCTGATAATAATGGATTTAGATTCTTCCTGAGGATTACACAGCTATGAATGTATTTGCTCCCAACATTTCCCAAAGTGAATCTAATCTTCAAACTAAATTGTTAAGTATTCTGAAATCGGGAAACATTTATTTTAAATGAAATCAGGTAGTGTTGCTTTTTATAGCATAATAAATACAAGTATGGAAAAAATGTGAAAAATGGATTTTCTTAACACAACTGAGGCTTTCTTTGATGGCCTTGGGTTGGGAACTCAAGGAACATAATAACCATGTCTAGTTGTTCAAATCCATTTCTAATGCCTATGAGCCAGGTAGTATGCAGGGTATCAGATGGGATTACACAACGGCCAAGCTGAGAATCCTGTAAGGAGTTCATCCTTGAAGATGAGGGGCTCGTTCTAGCCCTCTAGAAGTCAGTGCTATCCTTTTATTATTATGAAGTGCTTGGTAAATACTTGCTAAACTGAACCACTGAACATATTCTTGAATAAGAGGACAAGTGATTTTCATAAAGCCTTAACTACGTGGAGAATTGAACCCAGTGTTGCCACACTAGGATCTGAGTTGGACCAGCTGGTGAACCTGAGCTCCTGCCAACTCATTGTACATGGGAATGGCATTCATTGTCTGTGCCGTCAACCCTAGTCCTTAGAGCCAGCTTTCCTTTCAGGTTTAGGGTTTGTTTGATTTTCTGACCACACTATGGACAGAATATGCATTTTCTAACCACAGAGAAGGTACATGAACTCCGTGGCTAGTACATTTTCATCTATCAAAGTTCTTTGTCACAGACTAAGTTGCGTGGCTATAGAAGCCACAGTGTTGTGCCATCTTCATCAATGGTATTTTAGAAATGCAAGAGACATCAGAAACTCTCTCAATTAACCCCCTCTTTTATTGATGAAACTGGGACTCAGGAGTAGGCCGTGACACAGAACTCTTTAGTCCCACACTCTTTTTCTATATCCTATAACAAGGTCCTGTCCACTATGGACAGCATATGCATTTTAACTTACTGACATTAAGTAATTCACATTAGCAAGGGTTTCTACTTTGTGGAGTTTTAAGGACAGGCACACTGCTATGCAGTCATGTCCTGCCAACATACAGTCAACTTTACCTACATTGATGACATCAGTGCTGAGGCAGCACATATGCAGATGAACCCAAGGATGAAAAGCTATATCTGTTGTTGTATAACAAAATCATTTTACTTTTATGGAACTATTTTAGGGATTGGGGTCATCTTCTAATTTTACTTGCTAATCTTCATAGTAAAATGAGTAAATTCATAAATCAGAATGGATGGTTTAGGGAAGCAGCCCATGTATGTTAACGAGTGGCACTTGGAAAAAAAGGCTTTTTGGAAAAGGGGAGTCTTCTAGTTATGCAATGGAATGGGTGACATTTATTAGATTAGAGAAGGTCCAGCTCAGATCCTAGTAAGACACGAAGATTATGTGATCCAGGATCGTAGAATATTCTAGGTTCATCAGAACACCAATGTTTCCTAAATACCTTGAATAGTGCTTGGCTCATGGCAGGTACTAAATATATACTTGATTGATTAATAAATGAAAGAATCTTAACCAACCAAAAGATGCCACTTGAGTAACTACCTCTTAAATAGGGAAAAGCATCCAAGTTCAAAGGGTAGGTACAAGAATTTTCAAAATACTTTTTAGCTTTCTCTTGTCCTTTCCCTGGAGCAGTCAGATGTAACAGAGGACTGCTTTGTTCATTAAGACCTGCCTTCATATTCCACTTTAGTTTGCAGGCAATAAATACATTTTTCTCATTTAATGCCATCTCAGAAAACAATTCTTTTTTAAAAAATAATAAATTTATCCCAAGTGGTACATACACAGTCTATGCTTATAAAACAACAATCAAATTTATAAATGTCAAACACACACCATCCCAGGTGCACTCAAAAGACAAACATAGGGTTGGGGCAGTGGCTTGGAGGTTATGGCGCTTGCCCAGCATGCACCAGTTTGTGAGTTCAAACCCCAGCACCATGTATACAACGAAGTCTCGGAGCAATGAAAGCCACATGAAAAACCAAATAAAAAAATTGTTTCTCTCTTTTTCTCTCCCTCTCACTGTCCCTCTCTCTTAAAAAAAAAAAATACAAACATAGCTTAAGCCAGGACCTACCTGCTCAGCTCAGTAATCTCTTAGAAGGGTCAATTATATGAGACTACAAATTGATCTCTTCCCCTGACCTACCTTAATCTGCCATTAAAATTCTGATTACAAGCATGGTGAGTAAGGAGAACACTTAGAAATGTAGTGTTATTTATCTTATTTAAAATAAGGACTGATATGTAAATGAAATAAGTATTAAATCAATTTAAAAAGCCAACAGCTTTTAAAAGCCTGGCTAGTATGGTAAAATGAAAACATACCAAATCATTCTCAAAGGGCAAAAATTTAACAAGTAGTTAAATCCCAGCAATTAGAAACAACAGACACAAACATGTTGCTTCTTAATCTTTCAATCTAAAAATTCAACCAACCCCAGCTGGGTTCATATTATCTTATGTAAAACCTGAGAGGAGGCCTCAATTTGTGTGTCATACCAATAAAAATTAAAAAAAATACTATGAGGGTGTTTAATGCAATACATATATTTTAGCTTTAATTATAAAATAGACTTCAAGAAAATTTTATATCCACCAAATAAATCCTAACTTTTCTGTAATACCATAGTTGTGGTGGTAGAAATGATGAAAGGAGAGGCAGCCACACAGACAGTGGTCTGTGAAAGTTATTCAGAAGAACCTAGTGAACTCACCCCTTATCACTGATGTGTATCAATGCTAATGAAGGAAGACCATTAAAACACAACAAAATAACAACAACAACAAAAAAACAGTACACTCCACATCATTCAAAAAAGTGTCTAGAAAAACCACAGGAGAGATAATGGAGCCATTTGCAAACATAATTGTCAGAAAATCACATTTATCAGTGAAAAATACGCAGTTGTGAGTGCAGTTACATAGGACATGAGTTTTGAAATCGATTCTCATGTTATCTGTGGTTAATGACTCAAGTTGCCAGTTGCTACTTTTACTCCTCAATTTTAGTTCAATAGGCCTAATACTATAAGTATTTAGGCTAATAGACTAAATTCAGCTAATAACAACAACAACAAAAAAAACAACCCATTTAAGAGACATGAATTTAATTCCTGGGTTTATCAACATCTACAATTAATTTTAATTTTTAAAATATAAGGAGATCTGCCTTGAGAGAGGTATTATTAATAGCCTGGCTCCCTCGATGGAAGCACAAAGACAACTTCATTCCCTGGTGACCAAGATGAAAGCAAAATATGCTCAGCTTTGGATATTAAAGACTAAACAGAAAACACTACACATGAATTTAGAAAATTTACTTTCTTCCACTGATACCAGCCAGTATTACTCAGCCATAACCAACACAAAAGCTAATTTAAGGAGAAAGAATTTATCTCGTTTTAAATGGCCAATGTGGAAGATTTAATAACATAAAGAACACATTTTTTTCCTCCTGCTCAGATGCAGGATGACTACTTTTGATAAAGTGTTGACATAAATTTTACATAACATAAACTTGGCTTTGAACTATTCCATAGGTAAAACAATGGAAGACTTCCAGCCATATTTAAAGCAGAATGGAAATTTACCTTTTCTACATCAAGAAGTTTCTGGTTAACCAGTTTCTATCCAACAACCTATAACAGTTGGGCACTGACTTTATGCACAGCATTTGCTAAATTGTTGCTAAACTTCTCACCTTTCCCAAAAGGCTCATTCTAGTCCTGATGCTTTGGGTGTATCTGGATGTTTTTCATTTGCAAAATCCACTCGGAGGAGAGTAACTTTCAATTTCACCTTCGATTAAATGCATGAAGCCCTTCAGAGTAACATGCTTCTGAATAAGAGAAATATCCACTTGCTATCAACAGGCAGCAGAAAATTAGTTGTCCTTTCTTTCATTTCCCTAGAAACATAGGATGTGAAGGAACAGAGCAGCAGGAGGGAGTCACAGATGGGAAGGAAGAGTGTCGCCAGAGAAGATGAGAAAAAATTCATGTTCTATACTGCATTCATCTGTAAAAGATAAAATGTGGTTAAGTTTATCACACTGATCTTGTGGCAGGCAGGTTCACACATTTAACATCACTGTCTACTCTAGAACAGAGTAGAAGACAGACACTTCCAACGCAAAAAATTCCACCATGGAATTTGAAGGCCTTCAGCATGGCCTACCCATTTTCTGGACTAATCAAGACCTTTTGTATCACTTAAGCTGATGGATTATTACTCTAAAGCCTGCTGGCTTAATTTTGTGAATCCAACTAGACTGCATAAAGCTTTCTGCTGTTATGCAAGTCTGGGGACAGAGCAACGTGACAAATCCACTCATGCAAAACAAGGGCGAGGAAATGCTGAGTTATATGCCAGAGGGAGAGAGGGATGGAAGGGAAGTGATGAATTTCCCTTAAAGGTCACTCAGTAGGTAAAATAAATGAATGTTTTTCAAATAAGACCAGAGAATCATAATTACATAAGATCCCCTTCACCTCCCCTGCCAGTGCCTTCTGCCCAGCTGTCTTGAATAGGACAACCTGGAGTGAGTACACTGCTCATGGGGAATCCAGACTGGCCTGCCATTGATTCCCTGACTTCCATAATGGTATTTCCCCTTAGATCAGATGCTCTCAGTCGGAGACTGTTCTGTCCCTTGCAACGTCTGAGGATGTTTCTGATTATCACAACCGGATGCGGTGGCGTATGCACTGCTGGCATCTATCTACAGGTCATTGGCCAGCCCCTACAACCAAATTCTCCAGTTCAAAATGCCAGCAGTGCGAGGCTAGAGCGGTAGCTCAGTGCAATTGCACTTGCCTGGTGTATGCAAGGACCTGGGTTCATGCCCCAGCACCACATACACAAGCAAGTGTTGGAGCAACAAAAAGCAGATAAAAAAAGTTTATTAAAAAAATGCCAGTAGTACCAAGATTGAGACACACAGCACTAGACAGTAAAGCCTCTTGAGAGCTTTTCTAAATCTCAAGTGCTCAATAAGGCAAGGTACATGTTGGGACCTTAGGAGAATTATTTTGGATTGAAAGCACATTGAAGGTCTGAAGGTTTTGCCTCTATGCTGCAGCCTGGTTGACCACATACAGTTGTAGTTAAGATGGTAGATGGGGAGAAGTAGAGAGAAAAGAAAGCCCAGATTGTAATCCTGTCACTGAGATGGGGCATATTACCTAACCTCTAAATCTTAAAGTCCTCAGCCACTAAAAGTTGCTAATGGTACCTAGAAGACATGTCTGTCAAAAGGATTCAATTAGCATGGGTCAAATATCTAGTATAGTAAAAGGAAAATACAGACAAATTGTATTAGTTTGAGCTTTGGTCAAAGGCCTCTAGGAAAGTCAAATGGTTCTATTATAGCCCAGAGGGAAGTTTATTATGTAAGAAATACAGGGCAAATAAATATCCAAGATATGTTCCAGAAAATGGTGATTTGGCTCTCTTGGACAATCTCCTTAGAAACGTATGATATTCTTGTTCCTGAGCCTACACTGGGCATCAGTCTCTGGTGCCACCGTAGTTCAGAGCTGCAACCTCCAGACTGGTTAGAAATAAGCTAGCTTCAAAAGATGCTTCCATCTCAGAGCCTATGCCGGAATTCCAAGAATGGATGCTGGATGGAAGTCACGGCCAAGATTAAGGACAGAGTCGACCAAGTTAGAGACTCATCCAACTCTTATTTTGTCTAACCAGTGCTGTGCCTCTCTTAGAGCCTCTTTAACTCTGTGCATCTTCTACTGCCTTGCCTGGAGACTTTAAGTGCAGGGTAGGGGTGGGGTAAAGAAAGAGACTGACTTTATTCTACAAATGAAATGAATGCAATCATTTGGGATGGAATGGCTTCAGGAACATCCAAAGACCACAAATCCGTTTCCCAACATTTCTTTGCAGTATTTAAATTGCTCTCACAGTATCACTTTGAGAGCATACAGAAAGCAGTCCTACTGCTTACACAGATGGAACTAATCCATCTTATTTTCTCAAGGTCACAGGGAATAATGGTGGTGACAGAGCTGGAACTCCGCCTGCCAAATCCCAATCACAGACCTCTCACCCAGAGGCCACACTGCCTTTGTCTTAATAAACAGAATAAAATGCTCAATCCTGTGCAAACAGCTTCTCCAGGATGCACATTTTGAATGAAGCCAAGACTGACCATTTGCAGGAGCCATCCCAGGATGCAGGCAAGAGCATGCACCCTGGAGACGGCCCAGGTTCTGTTGACTAACTGCTGGATCTTAGGCGAATTATGGAATTGTGGAGGGGGTTCTGTTCCTTGTCTGCCAAAAGGACAACAATAATACCCAACTCAGAGGCTTTTTGTGGGCAAGTGCTTAGTAAGTGTCACCTATCAATGGTGACGGTAATGCTGCTCAGGAACAGCATCTTGCTCAGGAACAAAGGAGGTGGCTCCATTGATATACAGCTTATATTTTCTAAATCGTGCTTCACATTTACTACATTTTTGTGTCAGGCTTATATAAAGCACTTTTTATGGCAATGTTGGGATGCTACCTTACACAGATAAAAGGCTCATTTTGTACAGAACAAACTATTTTGCTGTCACAATAGCTAAGCATTTTTCTAAGTAACTGTTTTATTTTCCTCAATAATCAGGAAAGTGTAAGAAAGTACAGCCTCCGTAGGTTTTAGTCTGTGCTTCATAAGATAAAAAGTTACATATAAGAAATGTGACTCTGAGCAGGTACTGCTGGGGCTATGTAAACATGCTCCCTGAGAGCAAGGTTTGCAGGAGACACCTCGTCCCCTCTGACCCCTCCAACCTCTCCCCCGCCCACACTTCCTCTCTCATTTTCAAGCACATATTTTTGCCAGGCACCAGGTACACAATGATGAAAAAAAGCCAGCAATGACTCAGAGAGGGATCTTTTTTTTAAGCACTAAGCTAGCTTTAAAAAATGAACTGGAATAACTCCATGTTAAAAAAAAAAGCTTGAACAGCATCAGCAAAAACCCAGCCAACCAAACAAATCTTTAAAAGGAAGGATTTCAGGCTGAAAGGCAAACACTACTGTTTGATATACTGAAAAATATTCGCCCAAAGGAAGATTGCCCCGTTTGGAAACGATCGTGTACCTATTTCTATCATGAAACTCACTAACTCTTTCACCTCCTGTGCTGTTTTTTCTGGAAAAGCCTTTCATAGCTTCAGGAGCTAGCAGCATACATTTCTTCTCAAATACCAAGTAGATGAAGCTGTTTCACTGCTGCTAGCTAAGTATAAATTGGTAATTAATGCAACTACCCAGCATTAGTCCCTAAAAATAATGCCCTTTACTAAGGATGATGCTCCTTCACCTACATAGAAGGAAAACATTTTATCAGAAAAATCTCAGTTCTTGAAAAAGTGAAATTTCCACAAGGATAACACTTTCATACTTAGAAGGGCAGAGGGGGAAACTTAAGTATTTGAAATGTCACCTATTTTTTGGAGCATACCAAGAATAAAGATCTTGCTGGAGCTGTTTTCTACTTATCGTGGCTCATCTGAAAAAAAAATGCCCTTTCTTTGGCTCTGCCAGAGGATCCTTCTTGACAGGCCCTGGATCTGCCACGGTGGCCACTCTGCCTCGGAGGGCAGCTACTCACCCAGGGCTGGGAACACTTCTGCCGCGGTACTCACCATAGTGTCGAATTCTACAGTGCCCACTATCCGGGACACCTCATCAAACTCCTCAGGAGACATGGGGAGCAGGTTGTCCGTGGTCTGAAGTCTAGAAGGGTGACTGGAAAGGGGAGGAAGGAAAGTGAAATGTTAGCACATTATGAAAGCCCTGGTACAGACTTAAGATATTTCATCTTTTGTCTGTGACTGAATAACCACTTCATATTTTCAGTTCAGGAAAGTGCACACTTATAAAGCACATCTGAAAATGTGTGGTTCAACAGAGGTTTCTGTCCCCAGCCCGGCCCCTGGGGAATGTATGTGCTGGACTCTAGATGTGAGTGGGCCACAGCCAGACTGGAACCTGTGCCGCTTCTGCCTGGTTAAGCCTCGGAGTGAGCACGTTCTGTGTGCTACCCTGGGATGACAGTGCCCCGTGGCTTACCCTGGACAGAAAAGCACCAGAGAAATGTCTGGGGAGTCCCTCATCCCTACCTTGAGGTTTGTATGCAGATAAAGCTGCTCCACAGAGTGTTTTTACATGAAGGCTACATCCATTCAGCCCAAGACAGTGCTGCAGGCCAAATAACTGACAATGACTTTCCAAAACTTTTTCTACCTTTTATGAAATGAAACAACAAAGTAAAAGCAAGCGGAGAAAATGTATCTCGATGATTACTGTGGCCTTTTCTGGATTGAAAAGAACTTCTTTCCCACTCTTTGCAATTTTTGTTCATTTTATTTATGCTTTTTCAAAGTATCTGCTTTGGAAGAACTTAAATACCTTACAAACAACTTTCGTTTTTCCTGTTTTGTTTTGGTTTTTTGGTTTTTAAAGGCAGACAAATGCTGACAGACAGGGACACCAGGATCTCTAATTAGGCTCTTTCCAACAAGTCCAACTGTGATGGCAACAACAATTACAAAAGAAAAGCAGAACAAACTTCCCATGCCCTGCCAGGGCCATGGCTGGCCTGAGGTTTGGAACACGCCACTCTTCTCTGCTCACTTACACTTCAGACACAGAAATCAACTCAGTCTTGATGTATCCAGTTCCTTTTGGGCCATCAAGTTCCATTGGTTCTGGTGCTAGAAGCAAGCAGAGTGTAGAACTTTCTATTAGAGAAATTACACATTTTAGAGCTAAGATCAAAACTGTACCATTTTTCTGGACCGCTCAGAGTCCTACAACTTTGAAGGGGTTATGGCCTCCCTGCTTGGGGTCACCTGAAATTCTGGGGAGCATGCAGAAGGAATTAGAAGAAAAAGGGGGGACATATCAGCAGGAGCCTCGCTGGGAGCTCTCTCTCCTGAGGCTGCGATCCTACGAGACAGCAGAGGCCACGTGCTGAGTTCTCACTGCTTCAGTGATGTCACACATGCAACTATCTACTCCAAAGAGGTTAAATCATGAGATTTCTCCTGCCAAAGAACAATTAGCTTCGCTGGTGTGTTCCAGAACTAGATGGGCCTAACTTGAACTGTTTCAAATGCAATTCAGTGTAACTGGGAAGCAGAAGACTGATGTCCTACGACAAAGCCTTCTCTTAATAATAGCCACCAATAACAACAGAGTCTACCAAGTAACTGGGTTGCCCTGCACGAACACTTCACTTCTCCTGGACCTGCTCCCTCAACTTTAATGTGAACAGACTGGCACAAATCCACTGGCCATGGTTGCTATCCTTTACCCCTTTTGTGTAGAAAAAGTGATAATATAACAAAAACGCTGACCAGAAGCAGACTTTCCCAATACCCTTATAATAAGAGTTTGTGTGAGCTTTTCTTACTTGTGCTAGGCCAAATAATGCATATTATTTCAACTACACGGAGTTCGTACTGCATTTTGAAAGCCTGCTTTTAGTAATTCAAAAGCGTGGTGGGTTAAGGAAGGTAGCCTGGCTCATGCGCTGCACTTCAGGACACACGATGGCAAGGGCAAATCCTGTTATTAAACCCAGTCGAGCACAACACTCGCCCACCAGGAAGGACCGCCTAGGCTGAGCCTCAGGAGGGCATGGCTGCTCGCTCCCACTTACCTTCTTTTGGCCTGGAGTAGTATTTTCCAAAGGCATGGTCTTTGTCAATATTTGGATACAAGTACTTCAGGGGATTTTCTGGAATATTCTCAGCAGCCATGACTTTGTAATTGCGAATGATGTCAGGGAAAGTAACAGCAGAAAGTTCTTTCTTCGTATAGGGTTCAACTGCATGGAAATAAGGTTCTAAAAAGGAGAAAAGCTCAGTGAATCCCACAGAATGTCCCACAGAATATCCCACCATGACAGAGAAACAAACCACTGCAGAGCTGATGGATGTGCGTGAGCCCAGGGAGAACTAATTACAATCTAGGAGTTGCTACGCATACCATGGACAGCTTTATTTCTAAACAAATTACAATCCTATCTTCAATAGGGAAAACAAAAGGCAGCTGTCTTTACTCTCAGTGACAATGGGTTCATCATTACTTGCCTAGATTTATAAATCTGGTCAAAAGAGGTTTGTTCAGGGTAGCTCATCAGTTATGGCGCTTGCCCCGTATGCACAAGGACACAAGTTCAAACCTCAGCACCACGTACACAATGAAATGTTGGAGCAATGAAAGCCAGAAGAAAAAAACTAAATAAAATTGATTCTCTCTGTGTCTCTCTGTCCCTCTCTCTTAAAAAAAAAATTAAAATAAAAAAAAAAAAAGTTTTGTTCAATACCCTTTAGAAACCTTCATCTTCAACAAAATGCTGCCCAAAGGCAGATAAGTAACTAATTACCAATTGGGTCTTCCTGGCTCACACCACGTATTAAGTTACTAAAGATAAGCCTTTTCTTTTCATATTGAAAAACAAAATTTTTATTAAAATAAATGATGATGATCTACAGAAAGCAACTTTTGGAACAAGAAAAGATCTCATATTCAACTTTTTCTTCTAATCTTTAATGCACTAAGCCACAAGTTTAATTCACTCTTAGTCTTATTCCCAGACTTAATTCAGAGCCTTCTTCCTACTTTATCCAAAATCCCACTTTTGGGTGTGCACGTTCCAGAAGGTGCTGGCCTGTGCTCTGGGGGTCTTCTCTCGAACTTCTGCCACGCTATATCCTAGATCTCTGTGGCTCGTGCTGCACCACTTAAGTTTTTCTGGTTCCCAAGTGTTTTCTTCCTCTTTGACTGGTTTGTAACTCCATCTCTCAGCTGCAGCAGGTAACGAACTACCCCAGGAAAAAGAAAACAGGCAGTCTCCAATGCCTCCTTCCACACCAGGCCCTGATCCAGCCCTCCTGCTTTTTTATCAGAAGCAAAAATAAACAGAACAAGGAAAGTATTTCATCTTTTGCATCTTTACGCTGACAACGTCAGTCACCAGGACAAATTAGTTTGCTTTCCAGTGCTCTAAGGAAGCTGCTATGAAAAGTACTTGGTGTGCCACTATCACTTTTTCATCTGCACTGTTCAGTTCCATCTCTAGAGTTCTGCTTCATAATACCAAGGTTTCTGGAGTCTTTTAGCCACGGACTCATTTGGTCAAAGAGAAGTCCAATATACGGTAGATAATTGTCAGGCTGCAACCCTCAGCCTGACAGCCTCAGCATCCAATCCCTGCTACTGGTGTGTGTGGGGAAGACCAACAAGGGGGTCTTCTCACAAAGCTTGCCCTCGCCTGTGCACCAGACTCTTGAATTACCCTGAGTCTGGAACTTTATGCTGTGGCAAAGGTGATCTCTTCCAAGGAACTGGCTGAAGATGATATTGACTCACATCCTATCTGCAGACAACAAATCTGACGGAAAGGAAGGAACTTGACCTTATCTTTCAAAAGCCATCATTTCCACAAAACATCCTAGGCAGTGAATTGCCAATATTCACGGGGGGTTAGTAATCCTATCTGGGGGACTCAGCCACACGCGGCACACCCTGCCTGCGCCCCATGTCCTTCACTCACCACCTCCATTCTGCGACCGCTCCACCCATGTGAACGTGATGGCCCCTTCCCGGGAGCTCTCGCTGAACCGCAGCAGGAATGTCCCAGGTTGCTGGTCCTTGAGCAGAGCACGTTCTTGCTCCTTGCTGATAAAGCCCATGATACACCTAAACATTGAGGAGATTGATGGTGGCACTTGTAGTTCAATCATGACTTAATTTTCATGTTAACTTGACAAACCAAGAAAATGACTGCAACTTGGTAAGAGAACCAAAGAATGTGTAAACTATTTTAAAATATATTTTACACTTGAGGAAGCATTTCGCTTACACATGTACATGCTAAATTTAAAAAAAAAAAAGAAAAAAAAAACAAGAACCGGGTGCCAGTACAGATGTTCACCAAATACATGCTGGATTAATGTGCCTTGTGTCCTCATTTGATGATTTATTTTTTTAAGAGAGAAGGACAGTGAGAGAGAGGGAGACAGAGAGAATCAATTTTTATTGAGTTTTTCACATGGCTTTCATTGCTCTGACACTTAGTTGTGTACGTGGGTGCTGGGGTTTGAACCCGTGTACTTGTGCATGCCGAGCAAGCGCCTAACCGCCAAGGCACCGCTCCAACCCCTCATTTGATTATTTTTAAAGGCTATAAAAATATCTGAATTTACACATCTTTTGTACTGGTGAGGAAGATCCAGACAATATATTTTCATATTTTAGCATCTTTGGTCAATTTATAGCTTTGGTTGAATAGCAGCTCATCCTGAGAATGAGTTAGACAAAGTTTATCAAGTTGAAAAGTGTTTTTTCCCATGACTACATAGTAAGTGATCAAGAAGTTCCTTGAATGAATGAATGCATGAATGGCACTCAGGTTGGGGTTTTTTTTTTAAATTTAGTTTTGCAAATACATACACACAGACTAAGGAAGGGTAAGTTTAATCTTATGAGATTCCACTCTCACAAAGCCTTGACAGCTGTAAGTGCCACTGTGAGGTGCACACAAATCCCACCAAGCAATGAAGTCCCGCTCAGGCTTTGTCTCAGCCTTACAGGAAAGCAACATGCACTAAAAACATGTTTCAGAAATACACCCATTAGTGGTCCTTACCCATCATTCCAGAGAGATAGTAGGTGTTTTTTAATGAGTTCTAGGATGTTTTCAATCCAAAGCCAGAAGGAAAAATTTTTATCATTAATGTTTTCCTGAAAATACACAAATACATACATTAGGAATATAGAAGTTTAAAATAGTGATCCCATTCTCCCTCCCACTGCTAGATTTTAATTCACAAAGACACCCCAGCTACCAAAGACAGAACTGCCCAGTACAGAGCAGCAGCGATTCTTGGTGGGGAATGTCTTAGGCCCTCCCCTCTTATGGGTGTTAAGACCTGGACCTCTCCACTTCCCTGACTGGGCTCTGCTTCCCTCTCCAAACAGTAGCAAACCAGCCAGGGAATGACCTCCAGGGAGATTCAGGGAAACAAAAACTGCCCTCAGACTACTGGAGCCCCATGGAGCAAGCTGGTCAGCACTGTCTGGTGACCCCAGAGGGGTTCCACTGCTCCTTCCAGCTGGTCCCTCTGACAAACTGCAAAAATCATCAAGCCAGTCAGGCCAAGCATGTGTTTCACATGGACCAGGCCAAAACGCTGCTGGGCAGCAGGCTGGTGTGAGGGAACTGAAGACTTATTTCGGATATGAAAGAATGTTATCACCCCGGCAGGTGCTTCCTGTCAGGCTTGGCTTAGAGACTGACCTCCAACTCTGAAGGAAAGTAAACAACTTGCTCTTGGTTCCGTGGGAGAGAGGTAGACATGCCAGAATAAGCAAACAGTTAACCACCACAGCGAATGTGAGAACCTCTGCAGCGAGTGAAAAGAAGACATGACATGCAGGCACACCCACCTTGCAAAACCTAGTCCATGGAATAAGACCATCGAGGCCAGCACTGGGACCTAGACAAACGAAGAGAGGCCTTCTTAGCAAACTGAAATTGATTCTGGTGCCTTGGTCAGACTTGTATTTGCTCTAAAAGAAGTAACACCCAACAAAAGGCGATTGCATGCACATAGTTGATAGACTCAGATATATTAATGCTAAATTAACTCAGCACTTATCAACTATGCAATGAACAGACAGAACAAAAACAGTCTAAAACATGAGTAGTTTCATTTGTGCCAGTTTAATTTAATGGCATGAAGGAATTGGTGATGGGTTACAGAGCACCATGATTATGAGCGTTTTTAGAAAAAGTGGATGCATCGCAGAGCCTTGCCATCTGCTCCCTCCATCTCCGGTCCCTTTTATCCCTCCCTCCCTCTGCTCTGAAGAGGATAAATCTCTTAAATCCTCCACATTATAGTCCCTTCTGAGCTGATTCTGCCTTTGGCATTAAAGCAAAGCTCCTTTGGTCCCTCCCTATTCAGGACACTTGCCTCCAATTCCTCCTCTCCCGAAGAACCCACAGCACTTTTGTGGAAGTTCAAACTAAGATCAAGATTACCCTAGGTGACCAACCTGAATTTGATACTTGACTTTACCAGCTTACGTTGATTATGTTTCTCCCTTCAGCCCTCTTCCAGATAGTATATGGGCTCAGGTACATGGAGGCAAATCATAAGCCAGGTGAGAGAAATGAGAGGGAGCCTAGATGGTTCCAGCAGCTAACGGCTACTACCATCAAGTTATGAAAGCTGACCAGGGTATAAAATGTGGCAAGTCCACTGCCTCTCTGAAGCTCAACTATGCCATGACAGGCGGAAGGGATACCTTTCTTGACTCTCAGCAAATAAGGAGATGCAATAAGGTGATTTTTATACTTCTTATTAAACAGCACAAGAGAGGATCCCCATGCTGAGTGTGGCACAGCTGGACAGGCACTGTTGAGGGCCATCTGGTTCAGAAGAGCCTGCTGGCATTGTGGTATATGTGGCCTTGCTGTACAGAGAGCAAATCTGGATAAGAGTTGTCCACGCATTTTTAAAGCAGTGGTTCAGATACTCCCATTCACTGAAAGATGTGGCTTTGAGACTAGTGAATCTTTGATTATTTAGAGTGGAAGACTAATAAATCCACAGATATTAGCCACTGAAAGGGAATTATCTAACATGGTCTAGACTCAGCAGAATCTGGCAAAACTGCTGGTCAAAAAGGCCTTGGGCTTACAGTTTAGGACCGTATTCTCACCACATCAGGAGCCTTCTCCCTACGGATGGTAAGCCCTCATCTTTCTCATCAAGAACTTATTTCATCCACAACAACATATTTTACATAATCCCAAAAGCTTTTTCTCTGATTCCTTCTGAGAACTGTTAAGAAGAGGCAACCAGGAGAGGATTCATGCTTCTCTCCAAGGTGGAGTATGGTTCTCACTTAGCTACCTCAATAGCTTGAAAGGCCAGCAGTTTTTAACACTCTTCTACCTTCAACAAAACAAGAGTCACTAGGGGTATTTTTATGAATATAGATCTTTATATACACAGAAAGTTAATGTGCTCATACCAAGAAGTTTCTCTCCCAACATGCTCAGCTGGTCCACGTTGAGACCTCTCTTGGTGATAGATGAAAACTGCCAGCTCAGCACCTCTGAGAGCTGAGACCATCGTGCACACGGTGGGTTCAAGAAGAAGGACAGATTCTAGAAGGAAAACAGCAAAAAACCAGGGTTGGCGGAGAGCCTCCAGTCACTAGCGAGGCACCACATGGGCCCAATCCAAAATTCAGTCTAGTATACTTAACACACATACATTTTCACAGTCAGGGAGGAGAATTCTCATGATTTGCTAATTCACTTTTGTGAATTTGTTTACTCGTTAAAATTTACTTCTAATTGAAGAATCAATACTGCTGGCACCTTTGTAGTCACTTGAAGACAAGCCCACACAAAACACATGAGTCACTCAACACTCACGGTCCCAACTGAGGTCAAAGAGAACGACACGCTGGCTCCTTGTTTCAACCCTCACACTATAAACAAGTTTCCTCTGTGCCTGGCCTAGTGCCATCTTTTTTTCTTGTTTTGTGATTTCTTTTGGTGAGTTCATTGCTTCAAATGGTGCCCAACTTTTGGGCCAAAGTGCTATCTGATGTACCTATGCACAAGAAGGCCACCATGTGCCTTACAGAGAAAATACATATGTTAGAATAACTTCCTTTAGGCATGAGTTACTGGGCAATAAGGTCCATGTCAATAAATCCCAGATACATTAGATAAGGTGCCTTCACACAGAATTGCATAGAAACATGTTACAGGTAGGTGGGATGACAAACATGTGACCAGAGGCTCACAGGAATGGAACCCTGTATCTCCCCTAGGAACAGTGGTTCAACATGCACTAAGCAGCAGTTGGAGTACTTGCCTGGCACGCATGAGAACCTGGATTCGAACCCCAGTATCATATACACAAGTAAGTGTCAGAGAAACAAAGGCCAGATGAAAAAATAAATAAAATTGATTCTCTCTTTCTCTCTTTTTAAAAAAAGAAAATTCACTAAGCAGGTATTCCTGGCGACTTCAAAGAACACAAGCACTTTGAATAAAGGGTTGGGGCTGGAGTGGTGGCTCAGTGGTTAAAGCACTTGCCTGGCACGTGTGAGGACCTGGGTTCAAATCCCAGTTCTACGTACACAACTAAGTGTCAGAGAAACAAAACCAGATGAAAAAAAAAATTGATTCTGTTTCTCTCTCTCTCTCTCTCTAAAAAAAAAAAAGAAAAAAGAAAAAGAGAGTCAGTGTAATCTAATCAACCAACAGTGAGCATAGCATGCACCCTCGAGGAATGCAGCATGTTTGCCGAGAGATGTATTCCTTAAAAAAAAAAAAGAATGACACTAAGGCACCTCTTCCGCTATAAAAGTGATATGAAATCATCGATTGCCTGAGCTCTTTCATTACATGGAGGAAAACCATCATTCTCATTTCTAGCATGTGTACGTGCTTCACTCTCCCACAATTACTGAAGATCCTCAGCAGCGCCAAGGGAGCTTGTCACTGATCCCTAGTCATCTGGCCTTTGGGGACTACTCTGAAGGTGCCACAGTGAGAACATGGGTCTTTGCTGAACCCCTGGTATGAGAGCAAATGTATTTTCCTTACCCTGGGCTCTGCTACCAGCATGTTGTACCACAGGATGGAGGCCCAACCACTTGGGAGCTGGCTGACATTGGAGATCACCACAACGGGCAGGGAGGTCGTCTGAAAGTTGATAAAGACTTAAAACCATCTGAATCAACGATCTACTACCTTCAAACAAAAGCTTATCCTCAAATGAGCAAGGGATTATTTGTAATTTTGCCTAGATTTTACATTTCAAAATTTTAAATGTAAGGTTATATTTTTTTTATTCATAGTTCATCTTTGACACACCTCTCAGTTAAGAAATAAATTCCAAGGTTTAATATAAAAACATTTACACAGGCTATCTCAACTGGAATATTCGGCTTATAGAATTTGAAGGCTAATTCAATTCTCTAGTTTCCTGGACCATAGTAATATTAAGATAGTATTAGCTAAAAAGAAAAAATCACTTTTAAATATTAGATGAATATTTATAAAACAAAAATGGAGAAATAAAAATTCATGCACGAGTTAAAAGTAAACTCAAAGTTTTCTACTCTTGGGGCCCTGGAGGTCTCACCTCGAGGTCAATCACCAAGCCAGGCTGGCATAACTGAGTTTCAAAACTAAGGGAGTGAAGCTCTTCAGTAACAACAAGCGGACCCTTCAAAGAAGAAAGAGAGAGAGAGAGAGAGAATGTAATCATTTAGTCACTGATGCTGCAACTTTCAAAAGTTGAATAAACAGGTTGTACAGATCCTAGACCCAATTAGCTGGTAACTCAGAAGACTCCAATATCCAATAACTTATTCCACATTTAATTATTCCAAGCTTCTCAATGTTTTCTCAAGATAACATGTCTGAAATTATGGCAAAGGTTTTCAATTCAAAGCAACATCAGTGGGCACATAGCAGCTTCTAATGGGCTTATTCAGGACTTAAGGCTCCCGGACTGCACTGTCATGCAGGAGTGGAAAGAGCACACATTCCAGGCCAGTTCCCACTGAGCATGGCAGGTCACAGAGTGCTTTGGGGAGGGTAGAAGAGATGGTGTTCAAAGTGTCTTGACACGCACCACGCAACACCAGCATCGCAACAATTTGGAACTGTGGAGAGCAGCCGCTGGACCCAGGAGGCCACAGAGACAGCTCCTGTGCAAAGGGACCGGAAGCTGTCATGCAGGACAGGCTCACGTGTATCTTATTGTTCCAGCGACCTCCACTGGTCATGATGTGGAAGAACAAAAAACATTCCAAACCAAAATGACTCCAGACATTGCATCCTTCACCCAGAGATCATTTTTGAATGCAGCACAAACACAACTCCTCAAGGATCAGTGTGCAAGAAAGAAAAAATGAAAACACAATGATCCTGGTTAGGGGACACAAGGGCAGAATGCTCTTAACACTTGGTCTCTGGCATGTGGTCATAAACTTGCCTTTTGCTCCAGCTGACAGTTAATTCTCTGCACCTTGAGCTAAATCCTACAAGCTTCCTGTGACTCAACTTCATCGCCCAGAAGATATGAATAATACCAAAGCCCATATGCCACCTCCACTGGGCTGTCTGGGGGTGGTGGGGTCCACTGAGGTTGTGAGCAAAATTCTTTGACAACCACAAAGCATAAACGAAGGCACCATTATCACAGATATGCCCAATGACCTTCCCTGCTGGGTCCGAATTCCTCTGCAAGGCATCCCCAGCCACCAGGGACATGACTGGCCCTCAATAAGCACACCTGCCTGGTTAGGGCCCAGGAGCAACCCAGAGACTCTCACCTCATTAGTTCTGTTACCAGCATTTTTCTGTTCTTTCAGTTGCTGTAAAATAAGAAATCATTTTAGTAAACCACATGTTCATCATCAAAGTTTGTCTTCATTTACAAATCAGACCAAAGTCAGGACTAGAAAGCGAGAAGGATGTGACATTATCTCTAGAATGTGGAACAAGAGGTGACATGGCCCCTCATCTGCAAACCAGTTGCACTCTGCTCCTTCTTCCAAGCAACAATCCCCCAAGCATTTTCATTAGCTAGTTTATGGCCCCCAGGCTCCAGGGACAGCTTCTCCTCTTCCTCTTCCTTCACTCAGCAGAGATTTCCAGCTAGGCCCCAGCATCTCCAGACCTAACTAAAACTGCCCACAACCAGACTTCAGTCCTCAGGCTTCCAGCGAACAGTGTGGGGCCAGAGGGAAACTCCAGACACCCTCACACTTCCCAGTGGGACCAAGGACCTCACCAATGTGTAGATCCCTAGCTACGATGCTTATGGTTCACAGATAGATAAAAAGATGTCTTTACCCCCCTTCAGAATCAGCATGGACATGGGGAGTCTCAGAACACCTGGTATTCCCTCTATTCATGGAAGCAGAAAGGTAGCACCCATTCAAAACAGCCTGCTAAATTTCTACTGCCAGGCCAGGGAGGGGGCCTCCTTCTCTTGAGACAAAATGGTAGAGTCAGGCTGCTGTGGACTTGGAGGGCGGAAGGAGCAGTCAGGAGCGGGAGCTGGAACTGCAGGGATCCACAGTGACTGGTCACAGATGCTGGAGCAGCAAGAGCAGCTCTGACCTACGTACATGTGGGTTTATGAAATATTTAACTGATGCTGCTACAGCCCCAACGGAGCGTCTCTGAGAAAGACCGTGGAAAGCAGAATGAACAACCCTTGGATGAGGAGGAGGAAGCAGAATGCCCCAAGTGCTGGTGATGAGATGTCATCAGTGCAAAATGCCACCAAGTGCCATTCCAGCATCAAGAGTCCTAACAGACCACAGACAGAATCAGCCTGCTGGTGTCCCTACCAGGTGTCGAAATTCGGCTGCCAGACTTCCGTTGGTGGATTCCTCCATGTTCATCACTTTCGTGTGTGTGCCCAAAATGTTGAACTTCCGAAATCTGCACGACACAGGACAGGAATATGTAAATGGCTTCGAACGATCAGATGCAAACCAACAAGAAAACAAACTACAGCGCAAAGTACATCACATACCCTTTGACCGTATTTCTCTCATTCACGTCTCTGGAAAGAAAAAGATACAAAATTATATATGTGCATTTAAAGCCTGAAATAAGCTTTAAAAGAAACATAAAAGTATAACAAATAAATAAATCAATAAAAAATAGATTTATACCTGTACAGGTTTGCTGCCCTGTCGGTTCATTCCCTCCCTACCCCATCCGCGTGTATCAACCAGGCCAAGAATCACTGAAGGATCTTGGGCAAAGAAACTGGGCCTTATGTTTCTCATCTGCTGAGCATGCTAAGAGCACCAGTCCTCCAGGAGCAAATAGCTGAGGGGTGAAAAGGGCAGAGCACCGTGTGCTCAACAACTGTAAGCCGCGTCACTGCTGTCACACTCCCTTCATGCCCAGCACTGGAGCTCCAGCAGACCATGCTCTGCTGCCACAGGACCCCAAGAACCCTCCAAGGTGGCTCCTTAACCTGTGTTTTTATTCTCTATTAGATGCTCTTACGAAAGCCCCAGGGTTGTCTATTATTTGGAGGGAACAGACACATTTACATCTGAGGTTAAAATCTCAAAAAGATCTCACACCGCATATAATTCAGTGACCACTATTCCAAGCTATGGCTGAATGTGGTTAGTCCACAAAAGTAGCCTGTTCAAGAGGCCTGATGCCCAGGGTGGTGATGTTGAAAGGTAAGACTTAATGAGAGGTGATTAGGTCACTGGGCACTGCCCTTGGAGGGCATCAAGGGAGCCTTGTAGGAGTGGGTCAGTCTTGAGATCCTGGACTGGTCACTGCACCAGCGGGTTGTTATAAAGCGCACTTGGCTTTCTCAGCTTGTGCTCTCACCACGTAATTCTCACAGGCACTCCTGCCATGAGATACCATTCACCACATTGTGCCACAGCCTGAGGCCCTCACCAGAGGCTGTCACCTGATCTTGAAATTCACAACCTCCAGAAATGGGAGCTAAATATACCTTGTATTTTTTTTTTAAATAAAGTACTCAGTTTCAAGTACTTTCAAGGACTTTATAACAACCTAAAAAGGACTGTCATATTCTGGCCAAATAACACATCCATTAGTGGCATAGACGTAAATTAGAAATCACTAGCTCACTCATATTAGTCAGTTGCCCTTTCTTTCCCATCCCAACTAGAATGTTAATGTTTTTGTGAATAGCAATTGTATGAAAGGGACTTATTTTTCCCTGTTTGGGAGGGAAAAAGAATTTAAAATAAAAATACCAGTGTGATTCAAAGCTGCCTTGTCAAAGGTAAGGAGAAAAACCAGAGCTGTAACAGACCAAAAAGATAAAGGACACAAACAAACTGAGCTGAAGCAGTGTGTGCTGAGCTAACCCAAGAAGCACTTCCCCATCCCCTGCTCCTTGGGTGGCCTTGACTTGCTTCTAACAATAGAACAGACAGGAGTGATGCTGTACAAGGTCAAGGGTAGCCTCCATGGGCTGGGAGAACACTGTCACCATGTGAGACACAAGAAAGAGGACCCAGTTACTCCAGCTGAGACCCCAGACATGTAACAAGCCTATGCTAGCTAGCCCAGACCAGAAGGACCAGCTACAACTCACCGGATGTGAGAAATGGTGAGTTTGGGGATTTTAAGCCACTAAGTTTTGGGAGTAGTTCGTTCTACAGCAAAAGCTAACTGGTGCACAGAGAAGCGAGATGATGGCAGGGAAGACAAAGGCGCGGGCTATACTATGAGGCACACTACTCTTACAGGAGCACGAAGATACAAAAAGCCAGAGGAAAATGATCTGGATTCTCATACACTGCTTTGAAACTTACTAACAAGTTAAAGAAAGCATTAAATATATCTGGGGGGAGACAACTTGTTCGTAAGGTACATGGCTATGTCACTACTAGGGCCGGCCTAGGGTCTAAGGGTAGAATGGAATGGGCCTGCTCCATCTGGAACCCACACAAGATCCTGCCCATTCTCGGGTCCCCACTGCCCAGAAGAGAAAAGGGTGAATGTAACAGGTGTCCACATAAGACCCCCAAATGCCTGTAACCTCACTCTAGAAACAGCCTCCCGACTGGCCGCAGAATCACACAGCCTGGATCTTCAGCTCTGTTTGATCAAGGGCCTCTCCTCTGGGCTAGCGAAGGAGAAAGGGTGGTATGCAAAGGATAGCTGCTTTGAGACATGATGAATATAATCTCATAAGCTCATCCTTTTTTCATTTTAGTCTAAAACCGCACAGGTATGTCACTACCACCTGGTATGTTGATAACAGCTGTAGGGGGAAGCTCCCAACATCCAGAAAAGGAATCACCAATTTAAACCTATTGCAATCATTTGTAGCAGCTCTGGTGGATCTGACCAGGTTCCTCTGCTCACAGGCAGCAGAGTTAGGACCCTGGGCTCAGCCCTAGGTCCCCAGGGAGGCATACTTCCTCCCAGTGCAGAGTGAGGCTGAAGAGCTCCTTTAATGGATGAGTTCACATGGTTAATAAAATCAGCATTTCAACAGAACATGTATCTTAAATAATAATGAAGATATCTTACTTATCAAATAAGACTTTGACTTTCAAATTATAATTCAGCTCTTGCAATTTCACCAACAGTCTGGAAAGAAAAATAAAAGTCATTACTTTAAAAAAAAAACTACTACAGTTTACTTATTATGCTAATTACAGTAATTACCTTATTTATATAAGATATTCCCCTCCAATTTTTAAATTATTACAAACAATGAAAATGACATGCTTGCATATCTACTTGGCTTTTTTTTTTTAAGAAAGAGGGATAGTGAGAGAGAGAGAGAAAGAGAGAATCAACTTTATTTAGTTTTCAATGTGGCCTTCATTGCTCTGACACTTTGTTGTGTACATGGTGCTGGGGTTCGAACCCATGTACTTGTGCATGCCAGGCAAGCACTGTAACCCTCAAGCCATAGCTCCAGCCCCTACTTGGCTTTTTTCTAAGTGCATTTCTAGGATCAATTCCTAGCTGTGAAATTGCTGGGGGCAAAATTGTAATATTAAATTCTAATGGAACACAGCACTGATTTTACAGTCCGGCTAAAGTTAGTGAGGGTATCTGATTCTTTAAATAACCTTGCCAACAAAGGATTCATCAAAATTTGTACTCTGGACCAATCTGCAATGTGAAAATAGGGAACATTACTCAATAAAACTTTTAACTAATTTTCTTCCCTCTTGGGAGAAAAGAAAAACCATCACCCATAATCAGAAAAATGAGGGTCATGCAACTCGGGGCTGAGACTCCACACGCCCCTGCTCTATTAGATGGGGACTGGAGGGCAGAACCCTCAGATTTCTGGTAAGCTCCATTCAGCATAGCGGGCGATGGGATTCCATTTCTACCGTTCCTGCCAGCTGTGAGTTCTGGATTCCACGGGTGCTTGTCTGTGCTACTGTAACGCTGCCAGGCAAGGAGGCAGCACCCGTGGACCTGAATTAACAATACCCCATAAAAAAGGACCAGGGCCGACCCTGCTGGCCAGCCCCGCTCAGGGTCTAGCTGTTCAACTCTATAGGAGAGGTTAAAGGAATGCAGCCATTCACTAGAACAGAGCAAAGCTGCATGTTCTCACCTGGAATTCTACCACTCTCAGCAAGGAGAAAAACAGGCTACCAAGCACCACGTATGCGTGATACTAGTTCCTAAAAATGAAGCACATCCTGTATTTAATGTGTGTGTGCCTACTATGAAATATATATGTACATGCATGGGTTTATTTGTGTAGACATGGCCAGAGTTATGGAAGGACAGACACAAGGCTCTTCACTGTTGTGGACCACAGACCACTTTGGGAAAATGAGAATACTCATCAGAAAAATGTATGTCATCATCTGTGTTTGCATATAATACTTTAGTTTCAGGAGTTCATAAAGCTCAGGTTATGAGCCTACACTCAAGAGGGATGAGGCTGCTTTCTTTATCAGATACACTTCTGCAATTCTGCATTCTTTTCTACTATGAACATGTGTTATATTTACAACTGGAAAAACCTCACATATGCACATATATGCATTTAAATTTATTGTTCCTATTTTGAGTATAAAAGAAAGAATCTTAGGCATTCTAAGTCAGAATACATATTAAAATACCTACTGAAAAATTATTTCCTCTAGAGTACCCTATACAATTGCTATATAAAAGGAAATTAATTAGGGATGCAAACTACAGGACACGCAGTGTGTGGAAGCGCATCTTTAGTACCTCAACTTCACGGTGAACTGAACTCCAGTCTTCAAAACCAGTGGCCTCTGAGGATGAGTTGGCATGCATGGCTGTCTCTCCACCACAAATGAGCTGTAAACACCCAGCAAAGTACAGACAAATTAGCATTTCCATCAAGGTTAAGGCAGCAAAAAGTAAATGATTTTCCTTAAAGAGAAAATAGAGCATAACCTTAAACAGTCGGAAAGAGTCTGACAAATTGGATGAACAAAGTAATGTTCCCAAAATCTAATTTAAACTCAACAAAAAGAGTAATTATAATGACTTGTGACACTGTCCAATAGTGTAAACCCAAAATTCAATTATGTTCATTTATAAATCTGTATTTAGAATCAAAATTTGGCTGGCTATTGTGACACACACCTGTAAATCCCAGTGACTTGGGAGGCTGAGGCAGAATGATCCTAAGGGCAGCCTTAGCAACTTCACAAGGGCCCTAAGCAACTTAGGGAGATCCTGTCTTAATATACAAAATAAAAAGGGCTAAAGATGTGTCTCAGTGGTTAAGCACCCTTGGGTTCAATCCCCAGGATCCTCCCAAAATAGGATCAAAATTTACACTTAAAAAGAATATATCCAAGTGTTCTTAATTTTTTCAAAACCCAGCATGCAAGCATTTCTGTTTGGATCTTTGCTGCAGGGAAAAAAGGCATTTTGAGTATGTCAAGTCAGTGTAAAAAAACAAAAAGAAAAACACTTACAATATGAATTCCACCCCACCCTTAGTCTGGAATAACCACTCTACAAGGCCTTATGCTAGACTCTGCTGGGGGAAAAGGGTGACGAAGAACTTTCCAATTTTCAAAGAAAACAGAAACATATAAGCAATTATCTAATAAAATGGGAAAGAAACAAAGAATAAACTGTGCAGGTCTGGAAGGGGGAGAACATCTGTTTGGGAACTCTGGGAAGGTCTGATGAGGCACAAACTGACACTTTCAAGATGGTACAATATGAACAGCAGGTATGACAAGAAGGCCTGTAAAGAGCCATGGAGAAGAAGCAGGACAGTGTGGGCCCAGGAAACAGCCAAAAGTCATCTGTCTGTAAATGGGGTATGTGAGGATGTGGAGAGAGGAGTGGCCAGCCAAGTCCAGGCTGTGGAAGTGGCCCAGGAATGTTCAGCCAAGGTGCCCCACTTGGCTGGGTAACTAAGACTGGAATTCTGCCCTGGGACACCAATGGGTTTCAGGGACCGGGGTGGAAGGGCTGAAAAGGGGCCTGGTTGGGAGGCTATTACACAGTCCAGAAAAGAGGATTTGAGAATCCAAAACATGATGAGGCCATGGGATGGGAAGGAGAGGATAAATAACCTGGTGGTAGATGTGCGAGGTCTTGGCACAGAGTCTAAGGGGCGCTATGGCTCCCAGCCTAGGAAGAACGGAGGATCACAGGCAAAAGCAAAGCAGCCAGGAAGAGCCACTGCGAGTAAAGAATGCGTCTAGCCTACTAAACCCTTCTAAATCATCCCACTCGCTTTCAGTGTTCTTCTGGATAAATTAACTGCCGTAGATGCAAATAAATCCCTGTGGAATTACCTCTGAATGAGCTGCTGGAAGAGGGTGAAAGTACGATCCCATAACACCTGTTTGTTTTTTGTGATAGGGTCGAGATCGTAGGTATATTTCTGCTCCAGTTCCTCCAGCTTTTTCAGCTGCTGACGAACCTGCTGCAGACTCTCTGCAACTATGGTGAACCTGGGAAGGTACAAGACACGGGCATCTCAATGAGCAACTGGATTGAAGAGAATCACAGAAATCGAAGAGCAGCAGTCCGGCACACACAGTACCCACATGCGGCCTCCACACTCCAGAGAGAGACAAAGGTCAGGGTTGGGGTCTGGGCAGGTGAGGAAGCTCAGTTATTTGGAGAGGGAAAAAAATTAACATGCACTGAATGATTACAGCCTGGATCAAAAGTCTCAGCACCCTATTGAGATCCACGGTAGCAGTGGAGAGATGGGTGCATCAGAGCTTTCAAGCGATCTGTGGCTTCAATTGACCTTAAAGGTGCCTGGGATTTCAGAGGGGAGGGCAAAGAGAAGGCAGAGTCAGGGGAAACTGCAAGAATGCTCAGGTGAGTGAAGGCAGTGAGAGCCACTGCAAGTTTTATTTCAAGACAGGGACCATGAGCAACCCCTGCCTCGGTGAGACCTGTCAGAGACACCGTGCGGTGGTGGGGAAGAAGGGGATAGTCTGGAGGCAGTGGGATGATACAGGGAGGGCAGGGAAGACTGGAGTCGGGGGAGCAGAAAGAATGAAGACTGCTGTTTTGCTCACATGAAAGGAGAAAACAATATGCTCGTTGGGTTCTTCTTCCTTACAGTCTACCCTAATGGTGACACAGCCCCTAGCTGAGATGGGCTGCGGAAGGGCTGTCTTTTTTGTTTGGAGAATCAGAAGAAATCTTTTAAGAACATCTCTGGCTGAAGAACATCCACTCCGCTTGGTGGTTTCATGTCTTGAATCCAGTTTCAAGCACTGAGTGCCGCAGCTGGAGACTGGGTGAGTTCCAAGGAGATTCTGCCCAGCATCTCCCAGCCACCTTCAGTCCCTGCCTTGGCACACTGAGAAAAAGGCAATCTTTCTGCACAGGGGAACACTGGAGGGCAGCTACATCACTGGGAGAGGCGCCTATGGCCTCCGGTGACCACTAGGGGACTCCAGACACCCAGTGCCATCCTGGCCACCTTCAGGACTCAGGGGTCAGTATCACTAGGACACCTCCAGCTGGGAAGCTCTGCTCTAATTCACAAGAAATTTGGAGTATGTAGAGGCAATTCAAAGAATACAAATAAATGGCTGAATATTAATTGTGATTTTTAAAAAATCAGCAGTAGAAACTTACAAAAAAACTCTGGTCCTTGGGCATTTGGCAATCACCTCAGGCTGCCATCCCTCACATTCACTCTGAGATCCCACCTCTATTATCCCTCCTGCTCCAATGCAGGTTCAGCTCTCCGGCCCTCCACTGGACATAGTGCCATGCTAGTAGCATCCCAATCAGCCCTTCTGTCTCCATCCTCCTGGCTGCTGCCAGAATGACCTTTCTAAATAAAAAATCAGAGAAATAATATCCCCTTCTTAGACCAAAAGCCTGCCTTTGCTGGGTAAAGTCCTCGTTCCTGGAATGGGGCTGAGAACCTCTAAGACCAGGCTCTTGCCTGTCTCCCTGGCACTCTCCAGCCATCCAGTGTGCCATCCTGCAGGTTCTTGCCTGGGCCTCTGCCCATCTCCTCTCTCTGCTGCAAAGAACTTCTCCCATTCACAGAGTCAGAGCAGGCCACCTCCTCTAGGAAACCTTTCTGGTGACTCCTCTGCCCTTTGATGCTAGAGCACCTCAACCCTTCACTGTTCAGAATTATTCCCACATTTGTCTTCCCCTCCATTCTGGGCATTAAAGGGCAAGGCCTGAGAATAAATCCTCCTTGTGTACGTACCCAGTCCTAGCACAAAGTCAGCATTTCATACTTACCAAATGAACAACTGAGTGGGTGGCTCATGATAAACTATTATTTCATGTAAGCCTAGGAAATGACTCAAGATATTTTGTTTTTAATAAAACTCAAGTTGTCAAATATGTTGCATTAACAACCACGTCTCTGTGGTTTTGGTACAGTCCAATGATACACCCCATAGTCCAAGAATGCTCTAAACCAAGCAGACATAGCTGACCATGGTGACAGTCATGCACAACACTGTACTTTCCAGAGTTTCCAGGGTAAAAAGAAGCTGGACTATGTCAAAGACTAAAGTTTTGACAGGGCCTCAACTAACAGCACAAAGGTGCTCTTTACGAGTTTCTGGGGTCAGCCAGTCGGCTGCCAGTGCTCCACCCTGGAGACTCACCAGTTCTGCAGCTGATCGAGGCAAGCATTGGGCGGACCCCCAATACAGGCACTCTGTTGTCTCCGCTTCCACTCCACCAGCTCATCGTTAATCAGGGAGTTCTGGGTAAGTTCAGTGACATTCAACAGCTCTCTAATTCTGTGAACTATTTCCTAAAAGGAGAGGAAGAAACTAGATGAAATGAATTCATTTTTAATCACTGAATTTTTAAAGATTTTCTTTAAAGTGAAGCGAATATCCTTTCATTCATTTTCAACTGGGGCTCTAAGCCAAGTGGCTAGAAAGTTAATTTTTCCTTCATTCTAAACTTCTGGTACATTATTTGCAGCCTGTGACAAAAACAACACGTTGTTCTAGAAAGTAACCAGTACCTTTCTCTTACTGTCCAGCATTAAAAACATCTTCTGGAGCGAGAGTTCTTCCTGTTTCTGGTCATTCTTTGCTGCACCATTGGTTTCGTGTTCTGTGAATTGAGAGACGACGGACAAATATATACATGTAAGATAAACCCAAAGCCAAGAGTCACACAGATTTAGGAAAAGTATATCAAACCAAAGTCTGGCCTTCAAAGTTTATTGAACAAAAGAAGAAAAAAATACTTGTAAGCATAAAACTGGACACACTAAAGGAAAACACTAGTTTTCAGTGACTCGTGTACACCAGAAGCATTACTACTACTTAAATCACTGTCAGAATATCACTTAAATATAAGCGACAAAATTCAAAACTTCAGATAAAAAATGTATTTGAAACACATCTATGGCTCGGAAAGAAAGGTAAACAGTAGTTGAGGGTTCTTTCTCTCACGCTCTTTACCCAAATCATACCGATAATCTCTCCCTAGTAACCAAATGTCCACTAGACTAGGATAGAAGTGGTACTCTACGTTCTAAACAATGCACATTCTGGGGTTATTTTTAGTCATTACTAATATTGAAAACAAACAGGAACAACAGAATAGAGGGAAACTGCTTTAAACATGAGAAAAATGCTGAGCCCTTCTACGGCATACACATAGGGAGCTAGACTGTTTGAACCAACTTTAGGTACTGGGGCAGGGAAATGTCACACATCTGCAGTCTATGCCAGGCAGTGGGCTAGGCACAATAAACAATAATGTGAGTTGCACGTGGTCAGTGGTCATCTGCTGGGGGTGTTAGCCCTCCCCCTCTGGGGACATTCAGCAACCTCTGGGGACAGTCTGAGTTGTCTCATCTCTGGGCTGGAGGGTTGTACTGCTGGTATCTGGTATGTTACTGAAAGGACCATAACAAATAATCACCCGGCTCAAAATGTAAGCTTAAGAAATATGGGCCTGGAGTGATCAAGAAGCCAAAATTAGTAATGCAGAGTCAGAAAACACTTGGCAAATGTGAAGAAATGATCGCCTTCATTATCTGGTGGACACAGAAAAAGTATTGCCCACGGCACTGCTTTCACCATTAACTCTTACCTCTGTTCTGCAAGGTTTTACATTTAAAGTCATATTCATCTTGTAAATCTTCTAGGGTCTTGATTTCTTGCTCTATAGACTACAGATAAAGACATAAACATGTTTTCCACTGATTATCAGCTTCCAAAACTTTAGGAGATAGATAATTGTTTCTAAGAATCCAAGAAGACTTGGTAATAATTCCAGCTCCCTCCCAGATGGCTGGGCCTTGTGAAGTTCTAACCACATATGTGAAATACTATCAGTCTCTCTGATAAGAATATAACAACATTTAAAAAAAAAAAGAAAACACTTCTCGAATTGTCATCACCTGGCTCAGGAGCCTAAATTTTGATTGTTCCTTATCTTTTTGTTGTCACCTCTGAGATGTGACTTAGCAACTTCATTGTGAAGCACCCAACAGGAAAAATCAAGCTCATGGAAAATCTTCTCAGACCCTATAAATGAGGGTGACCACACACATCTGTTTAACTGGGTTGAACACCTGCTGTCAAGGTGTAATCATTAACAGAGGCCTCTCAGATACAACTCAGTTTCAGCAATAAAACTGTATGCTCACTCTACAAATAAGCTTCATTTCTTTCATATTTGGTCCAATTTATACACATCCTTCTTTGGATTTGCCTGGCTGTTTCCAGACCAAGCCTGCTTGGTTTCCACTTTAATGTTGTTTCTCCTAGGAAGCTGCACAACACTGCTGCTCCAGAGTCTAGGGTTTGGAAAAAAAAAATGTGCTGTCTGAAGCACATGCGTCCAGGCTATGCTGGTGTAACCCAGAGACCCAGGGTAGAACCGTACCTCTTGCTGGAGACACAAGCCTCATATGAAGCAAAGCTCCTCAACCTTTCCCTAGGTAACCTCAGTGGAGAGGAATGAACACAGGCCACCAAGGGCGGATGGCTTCCACACACCATCCCAGGAGTTTTATCTTAAAGTTGCCATGGATATCTTACTCTAATCAGAAATGCATCAAAATTTCCTTCAATAAGATGTTTTTTGGTTACTCTTTCAAATCTTAGAATAAAAACAGGTGCCTGAGGATGGGTGCCTCAGAGGTAAGGCTCTGTGTAAGCCCCAGAACAACTTGATTTGAGATGGATGGACGTTAAGCAGCTATTTGTAATGGCAACGTCTGGTTTATTGCATAAGGGAGCAAAGTCAACAATTACTGCCTGATTTTTTTTTTGAAAGAGAGAATCAATTTTATTTATTTTTCCATCTGGCCTTTGTTCCTCCAACACTTAGTTGTGTATGTGGTACTGGGTTTTGAATTCAGGTCCTTGCACATGCCAGACAAGCGCTCCAACTGCAGAGCCACCTCTCCAGCCCCTCCTGCATGATCTTAAAGGAAGAAAACATAAGCTTGATGTTTGGAAGTTATGACAGGAACTATAAAGTCTACCTCCTCACTGGATTTGCCAATTTGTTTACCTCTAGTTTAAACCTTTGGCAAAAATTTTCTTCTCAACTACTTAAAAGTTTAGTTCCTAGGTTTTACACTTGGTGACTGAAATCATTTTCCCTTAAAAACAGTTACAGAGTAAATGCAAGTATTCACTTGATAC